>JAPYYT010000595.1:0-54081 GCA_030522565.1 Ceratosolen corneri
TCTTCGATCATTATTATAAATTCAATAAATATCAATTTGGTTCTGCATTATCCAGACCACATTAATTTACGATATTTTCACCCTGCTATCTCAACCCTTTCACTATCTGAATTTCACACTCGGGTTTTTACGTCCGAACAACAATAATATGTACGTAAGATGCAATATTATATTTAGTATACTTTGATTTGAATTATTTATGTACAGTAATCTAATGTTAATATTTAAAACATTTAGTAATCCGTTTATTTTTATTTCCCAAAAATTTATAGATATAACTTTAGCTTTTTTAATAATAAGGTAATAATAAGTAAATAATAAGTTCAAAGGATAAAAGTGATATGTCATTGAATATAAATAATTTAGGTAAAAATGAACATCCTTATATGGACTCATTTAACTATGTTCATAAAAAAATCTCTTAAAAAATATATTGAAGCATTAACTAATTAAATTATTAATTTTCGAAATTCCATTATATTTATTTATTATTTCGTTCATAATTATTAATTTCAATGTGGATTACTAAATTGTTGTATATTTGTATCTATGAACAAAAATATAGTTCATCTAAAGATTATATTTATTCTTTTTCATATTTTATTTAAAAATTTTTATTAAATATTTTTTTTATAAAATATCTTTGTTTTCTAATTTTCTAATGAAACAATGGTAATAAATAAATATGATGTTTATGTAGAAAGCAATTTTGTATTGAATAGTTACGAAGATGAGATTATGGAGCATGATACACAGCAATTATTTTATTTTTGTTTTGCTGGAAAGGAAACAGTGGACATTTTAAGAGAAAATTTATTATGGGTAGAGCATTATTCTAAGGCGTTGGTTCTGTGTTAATAACTACGTTTCTTAGTTAACTGGTACAGCGCTCGAGGATAACCTTAATTCGTCTTATTACTCTAACCGTAGAATTCAAGAAAATACCATATCGGCAAAGAAAAGGAGTGAAAAATACTCTATCGCTGACAGTACCATAAAAGTGATTATTTTACGTTAAGAGAACATTAATTTAGATTCTATAAAACTCTACAACATATTGTTAATATATTCCCACGTGTGCTGTGTTTATTGAAACGCTAATAAAAAATATTCACTTTTTGAGTTTATATAGAACTCCTTCAGTAATTTTTGTATTAAATACTAATTTAAAATTTTCATTAATCCGATTTTTATTAGTTTTTAGTATTACCTTTTTTCTTATTTTCACATTTATAATTTAAAATATAAGAAAGACCATTTTACATAATATTACTGCTAAAGTAATACAATATACAGTAAATATACAGTAATCAGTTATCTGTTTTGCATTTACTTCAAATGTATTTAACCATTAAACATTTTATTTTTATTAAAACTAATAAAATTCTTTTAGAAAAGAATTCCATTTGATTATCTATAAATTAAAATCTATAAATAAATTATAAATTATCTATAAAGTATAACATCAATAAGTTTTAATTTATGTATTATGCATTATTTAATTTTGCATCATTGCAAACATTGAAAAACAATAGAAAATATAAATGGATGGTTTCAAAGCAAAAATATAAATGAAAGACATTTTTAAATTGTGGGCTCTTGTCTTTCATTTCTACTTTAATTGATTATCTCGATTGTCTGAAATGAGAAATAAAGTTCATTCAGCTTAGCGTATTGTAATGGGAATCTGATGGTACACGATTTGGAACACGTAATTCGTGTCCACTGCCATTATATTCTCAAAAGGATATTCTTCCACTTTCCAAAATCTTTAATCTATTTATTTCTTTTTTTCATATTTCCTTTCCTACCTTATATATACGCTTATATATTGTTTCTATTATAATCGTTTGTAAAGTCATGCTATACTCACGTAAGCATACTTTTGAAATGTTAATTTTTAAATTAATATATTAAATAACTATGCAATGAGTTATATTTAATATGTTGTTATATATAACATTGTCACATGTAACGTGTGAATTATAAATACTTTAGAAAATAAAAAGTCAAATAAAAAATTAAATATACATTTTTTAATTTATGGGAATGATTTGTTCTTACGAAATAGTAATAGTGGTATAATAAGAACATCTTTTTGAAGAATATTTGTGATTGATATATATTTTGAATTGTAATACACACACGTACGCACGTATCTATAGTTCGCGTTGTCAAATATTATAAAATTTTAAATAAATTGCTATAACTGTTTATTTTTTACATTGTATATAAATACGGGCGAGCTTTCTGGAATCAAATTAATTTTGTAACAAAGAAATTCATTATAGAATCGTAAAATTAATTTGTATTTCCTTGATTGTATTTTCCTAATTTATAATAAGAGAATGTTTTTAAGTTGAAAAATATCATTCTTGATAATTAATACTAATTATAAGATAAAAAAAGAAATAATTCTCTGGATTTGTTAATTAATAGTTTTGATTTTTAGTTGGCGAAACGAGGGCTATATGATCATGTATAAAATTAATTCATTTTCTAAGATGAAATGAGAGTTTTTATAGGCAATAGCTGTGGGCACAATTAAAATGTACTCATATTGACATGACCGTCAATATTTATGAGTTATTTTTTTATAATTTAATTACGTAACGTGATATACTATATATTATTTGTCAGGTGGGTCCTTAATGAAATTCAATCGTTTTACTTTAAGTTGATTTGTCTTAATCATATAATCGTAGTAGATCCCTACTATTATATCGTGTGTTCACATTTATAAAAACGACTTATTAATACCTTATAAATGCAAATGGAATAGATTTTAGAGATCTTTTTCAGTATATACTACTTTGCTCTACATATTTGATTTCAATTAGTTATATTTTCTCTCTTTATATTTCTTTTTATTTTTTCATTCCTATTCGGTTTTATTACACCTGTACAAAGTGCTACATATATAATATGTTAAATTATAACAAATTAAAATAAACGTCATTTTATTAAATAGAATTACAAAGAAATTTTTTCGATTTTTATTTTTATCAATTAAATTTTGCGTGGAACTGTTGTCTCAAATTATGAAATAAATATTTACCCCCTTTTTTTTATCTTTTACTAAAATAGTTTAGCATACATAATTAATATTATTTGACTTATATCTTTTTTATGTAAATATTAATTTGTTAATCAACTTCAAGTTGTGATAACTAAATATATAAATTATATTTAGTATACAATGGAATATATGGAATAGTTTAATTCAACGCTAATTATCCACAATATTGCAAAACAAACGTGGCTGTTGCAAATCAATTATTAGATATTGAATATCAACGTAAAAATAATTCGTATAATGCATTATTTATTATTATTATTGTATTAATAATCATAATATTCAAATACTCTTTATACGTAAGAATATTTAGAAGTTACAAAAGTGAATATCATATCACAATAGTTTACTTAAATTTATTGATATTTGATATCGTAACTAATAGTTATAATTATTTATTATTGCAAATAAAAATAATATAAAAATTATTGAAAAATAAAAAATTTGGTTAATAAAAAAAATTTTTATTTTCCATTTAATTTTACTGGATGCATTGGATACAATCAGTATTAACACGTGAAATACTTGGTTGGATTGTACAGCTTGTATAATTATAAATATTATCGTCATGGTAATCGTAAATAATTTAAAAAGTATTTTATACGGTAATTAGTTTTCATTTTTCCATTCATTAATAGATTATCTTCCAGGAATTCGTAGCAAAAAATGTAATAGTAGATGTGTTATATATTTTTCTCAGTTTATTGCCTCTCGAAGTAGTTACTAACTAGTTACTAACTCTCGAAACTTGCCCTTACTCATCTTTCTCTTTTGATGCAAATATACTTGCTTATATACAATATACTTATATACTAGCGCGTTGTGTTGTATATTAAATATAGAACACTTTTTATCGCAGTACACATTTTTCGACACAGTTATATAGAATTTTATTATACTATCTTTGTTGAGGTTTTAAAAGTTTGTTAGAGGAACGAATTATCATCAATACTTATTGATTATTCAATATTTAAACTGGTGCATTCATCATCGTACGATTTTCTAATATTATTTTATTCAGTAAATGAAAAATGATAATTATTCACTATAACATAATAACAAAATGTGCAGTTTTTGCAAATACAATCAGTTTTCAACTGTCAACATTGCATTTTTTCTATTATCTGCTTAGCAGTCAAATAATTCGCAATTCGGTTTCGATCTTCACTTATTAAGTGCATAAACTGACATAACTAAAAATTTTATTATTTGTTGTTGTCCGGATAGCCAACATTTACAGTTTATTGAATATCATCGTGCTCTAATATGTACAAACGGTTTTTGTTTTAAATGAAGGATAAGAAATTGATTTGATTAGATGTTTTAATCGTAAAAATTCTTGTTATTTTAAATTAGTTTCTTTTTTTCCAAGCGCAAATTTTATCGAAGAATATTAATATTTTCACTAACACTACATATAACCAGTTTTTCTAAAGTTGGTTATTTTATATTCATCGCATTTATTCAATAATTATTCTTTTTTGTTATGCATTATTATTTTCTCAAAATAGTATATTATTATTATTCTATATTTGTTAATGAAAATTTTAACAGAACAGTAAATTTATTTTTGAATAAAAACAATGTGTTAGGAAATTTTGTACTCGCATAATATTAAAAAAAAAAGAAAACAGGAATAAATATTCCAAACCTTTTTTGCACATTCATAGTAATATTTACATTGTATAGTCATTTAATTTTCATGCTCATCTTTCACTTAAGTTAAAAACTCACGTGAATACAAATGTTACAGCCCATCATACAATTCATTCCAAAACTTTCCATGCACTTTAATATGATACGAACGTCAGATTCATGTGTGTTTAGTTACCCCTCATGGGTGCTCTGTACAAATGTGAGTCATCTCTTTCATTCACAATTTAACAATCCCCTACCATACCATATCCTGTACACTAGAACGACGTTTCTATCTACATGTGCAAATTATTTTTTGCCCCTAATAGTGCAGTGTATGAACGATAATTTTCAATTTTTCGTTTTATTTCTTCTATATACGATTTTATATTTGTTTTTCCTAGTTATTTATTCTCATGTGAGTTTATCCGTGATTCTTATTTAAAGGGATCTTATTTAAAAGGACGTAATAGTTTTATTTATTCTTGTTAATAAATTATAATTAAATGTTATTAACTGAATTATCATTATTATTATTTCATTATTCAATACTAATGATATTTATGTTATTTATCGAAATGTTTTGTGTTTATATATAAAAAACAATTGATTTTGTAATATTTTATTAATGTTTTTAGCATATATTAAACAAAGTAATGTTTATTAAAAATAATCATTAAAAATTTGTAGAATTCCAAATAATAATATATAATTTATTTTATAATTCAGAAGTTTAAAGCAATTTAAATAATTTGTTATAATAATTTTTTTACTTCTGCTCAGGAATTAACCTGAGCGTGAACTCTTCCAAGCTGTAGAGTGGGAGAGACAGCTAACGCAAGTCAAGGGGATAGTGAGAAAGTTATAATTAAGAATTTTATTCCTTGTGTATTTGTTATTAATTGTTTTATTAACAATAATATAGCGTCGTTCTTTAATTGAATAATAAGTAGAAAGATAAGTATATTACTATTTACAATTTCCTTTTATATGTGGATACCATGGAGAATGCTATGTGCGAACGTTGTATTCTTGGAGTAATCTGACAGAATTAAAAACTCTCTGAATATATAATAATTTGATGAGTATATCCGAGTATATAATAATAATATAATAATCTCAGATTATTTAAATGCCTGTTACAATGCGTTATTATACACGTGTCAACAATGTTTGTAAGCCATTATCATAACGGTCTAAAGAAGAGGGGTTTAAAGTCGTCGTAAAGGAAAATTCAAAACTATAAATATACTACTAGAACCTCTAAAAATTGATACGAAATTCTGAACAACTTCATTGTCTTTGATATATTTATTACTGAAAATAAATACATTTTTAAGATTTAAATTTAAGATTTAAATGAAATAATTTGATTTAAAATACATTTTTGAAGCAATCAGTATTAATGAAAATGAATTTAATGAAATTTTTAATGTTACATTTGAATTTATAGAAACATTATTTCCTATAAAAATTATATTAGATTTTTTATTTGGTAAATTTTGGTATATATTGTTAAATATATTAATTCAATATTATAATTAACTGTGTATATAATAATAAGTATTATACATCAAAATTTATTTTAACATAATTTATTTTAAAACATAACGGGGATTGAACCCGACTTATTAAAAACTCCTCACGCTGTCAGAGCAGGAGGTAGATAGTGGAAAAAGGGGGGCAGCAGGTGTCAAAAGAAAGCCTACGAAATGTTAATGTAACAGTAACGGTGTATATTGAAACTAATATTAAAGACATTATTGAAATTATGGTTCCATTTTTCGGACTATGCACCCTTTGTCGTTGAATATCGTGCTGACTTTTACAAACCATCACGCAATTAGAAAAGTAAAACATACTTGTTGGATGCTTACGAATTGTACAATAAGTTATTAGAGACGGCTGGCTGGTACGTGTGGTTTACAAATTTTTGAATATATTGTTGATTTTAGTGAGTTTCAAGAAGTCCAAGACATATGTGAGTAATAAGAATGGTTATTGACAGTCATTCGCCGTTATGTGGCTTGGATCTTCGAAAAATAAATAAGTCATGTGTTGCGCCTTTTACGATCATAGACAACCTGGAAAATGTGAGTGTTCAAAACATATCCTATAGCATGCTGTTCGAAGTTTAGGTGCGGAATGGTCTTAAAAACATAGGGTCCATGCTACACTTATTATAAGAAAATACAAAACTTCTTACTAGAGTCGTGTAGCGAGACTTAAATTCTCTGTAAGAAATGAGATGCGTGTGAAAAGGAGCGAAAAGTGTTATGATCAGTAAAAGCGAGGCGCATGCTGTAAGTATAATAAATAGCATATGTGCGGCACATGCTAAGTAAATATCGGGTGTTCAAGACACACAATGCAGTTTCAAAGTACATAATAGTTTACAGTAAAAGTCCTGACTAATTTGAGTGATTTGAGAGGGGTCCGATTATGGTTCGGAATCTCGAACATTCCACCCGCCATCAGCAAGTAGTTGCCGATTGTTTTCCTATGAATGTTGACGGGAAGTATTGATTGTTTGAAAATTGGTCTTGTCAAGGTTGTCGTGGTGTTTTCAATGATACGACTCTAGTGAGATCAGCCTCTCCAGGATGAAGAGCTATCACTCTTGCAAGGGGCCACTTTGATGGTGGATATCGTTCATCTGTAACGAGTACTAGTGTACCAACCTTGATGTTATTTTGTTTATGACGCCATTTTGTTATTAATTGATACAGTTGAAAGTATAGGAGTGACTATTGCTTCAAAAATTGTTAGGCCCCCTGTTGAATGATCTGCCAGCGAGAAAGCCTCGTTGCAGACGGGTCCAATATTGAGAGCTCTGGTATGGCATTGATTGGTCCTCCAATTAAAAAATGATTTGGAGTAAGGGCATATAGGTTATCCGGACAGTCGCTCAATGGCTCGATGGAATGTGAATTTAGGATTGCTTCAATTTGTGACAGAAGAGTCGTAAAGTCTTCCATCGTGAACAATGTATTCTTGATTGTATGTTTTAGATGAAATTTGACAGATTTCACCACTGCTTTCCACTTACCTCCATGTGTGGGGCTGCTGGAGGATTGAATTTCCAGTTTGTACCTTTCTGTGTTATTGTTTTATTGAGTGTTTCGTGCTCCTTTGAGCTTTGTTTGAATAATTTTTTTAGTGCTACATTTGTTTCAATAAATTTAGTCCTACAATATGAGTATAGTTTGTCAGGAATGTCCCTTCGAGAGGTGAATCGTCTGTACACAGACGTGTAATCGCTGACCACCTTTAGATTCCCGATGTTGCGAAACATACGAATATGCATATCCAGTCGTTTTGTTCCGTGGAGCACCTTCTTTTCCATTGTTTGAGAGCGTAAGGAACAGCGTAATCAACTCCTGTATGTGTGAATGGTTTTGACGGAGTGACTCTTTCAAAAGTTGGCTCATCAGTTGATGTGCTCCGATCCCGCGCTGCCGAGCGCAGACCACACATCGGAGGATGTGAAGCTTTACAGGAGTTCTCGCGCCTATGATCCAATGCCTTTGTCGGAAGTATGCCAAAGTGAGCTGTGTACCTCCGTGTAAAATTTGCTTATAGGCGTGGTCGATTATGAGAGAGGTTAGTTGAGATTCCCTGGGCAGTATTGCAGGGCGCTTGTTTTCTTCAGATATTGGAGCGTGTGCAAGTCGGCCACCTACTCTAAGTTTTCCTTACCGTCGATGAATGCTGTCAGTCGAGATATCATGGCTTTCATGTAGTTCTCCACTTCGGTATAATCATTGTAGTTCATGGTGAAAGTAAATAGCTTAAGTTTCTCGAATCCAATATAGTTTTGCTTGGTGTAGTTCTTTTGTTAAGGTAACTTTGATTGGGTCATCTTTTTTGGAGTCCTTCTTGTTGCAGTCTTCCTTGTTGGAGTTGTGCTCGTTGGAGATTTTCTTTCTTGCCTCGCCCTTCTCCTCTAGGAGGGCAGTGAACCTAATGTTTTAAGCAGTTATTGTTATAAGTCTGTTTAATTCGGAAATTTTGTTATAACGAGGTCCCATAGTCTTGTTTAACAGTAGTAGTTAATAAATAAGTGTCACGTCGAGCATCCTTCATGCATTGTTAATCTCGATGTCTGGTGGTTGCTCTGGCCAAGATTCATTATCTTTTTGAAAGAAGTTTGTTGTTGTGGATGGGTGTTGTGCGGGTTGTCAGCTCAACCCCAAGGTACGTGTTAAGTAATCGTCAAATGATATGTTAGATGTATTGTTACTTGTGTTTAACGTTGTTATAACGTCGATATGAGTAGTGTATCATTTTGCCAATGGGAAATCGCCTGCCATGCAAAGACTCCGAAGTTCTACTGCGATACCTTTAGCTGCTGTGATGTGTCGGCTCCTCCAAATATCTCATCGACATATCTACCTTATGTTATCGGAGGAATTGTTAAAGAAAATTTGTTACCTTCTTCTTCAACGAGCTGAAGCAGTGATCTCACTGCAAAAAACGAGGCGGTCTTCATACTATATGTGACGGTGGTTAAGTAAAATGGCACTTCGTTTTCATGTTCGTCAATCCATAAGATTCGTTGTAAATCCCAATCGTCCTTGTGTACTTTGATTTGTCTGTAGATTTTGGTTATGTCTGTTGCAAATCTGTGTCTGTGTATTATTATTCATAATCATATATCTGTTATTTCAAGATGTTTGCCCCTTTGTGCATCGAGTCGTTGAGTGATAGACCTCAGGAAGAAACTTTGGATCCGTTGAACACTACTCGTAACTTGGTGGTGGCCTAGTTTTGTTTTAGCACACCATCGTAAAGAAGATAGTACTGAACTTGGTAGGCGGAGGATTGGTTGTTTGTTGCTCTTGTCATGTGATTAAGCTGTTCATACTTTGTCATAAATGTTTTAAAAAGGTTGGAATAATCGTTGTTTCCCTGTAAATTTTCGTAGCAGGCTCAGTAGGTATTGATGTGCGATGTAGTGTGAATTTCCAATGGTAAAGCGTCCAAACAAATCTTGTGAATGGGTGTTGTTAAAGTGTTGTTCACATTGTTCTTCTTTTTTTCGCTTCGTGAAATTTCTTCTTGTTTTCAGAATTTCATCAGTACATCTTGTACTGCCTTGGAATCTTCTTCAACAGTTGCATCATGTGTTGTGTGATGTAGCGTGTTGACAGCTTTTCGTGTGAAAGCCATAAAAAAATGGAGAATTGTGCCATTGGCAGATTTGGGCTCTCTTTGATCATTCCTGTTCTTGCTATTTGTAGATATATGTCAGCACCGATGACAATGTCTACTGGACCTTGAATTAAGAAGTTTGGACCTGCTAATAATAGATCCTTTAAGTGTAGCCATGTTTGTGGTGTTAGTTTTACTGATGGCGATAAAGTAGGAGCTTTTTTATGACATGAATTTTGAATGTTACCTGCTCATCTGAGAATAATAGTTGTAATGTAAGTGAGACATGTCTATGTGTCGGTGATAAAGTTAGTCTTCCAATTCTAACGATAAACATGACAGAGTTAAACCGAGGTAGCTTCATTTGATTGACAATTTTCTGTAATACGAACGTTCATTCTGAGCCTATGTCAATTAAGATTCGGACTTGACGTGTTGAGCTTTATGTAATTAATTCAGCAACGGCTGTTGACAAGATAGAGTTTGAATACAATTTGATTTGAGATTTGACTATTGCATCGTAGTCTCAGTCATTCTTAACTGAAACAGGAGTTGTAGTATTAGTAGGTGTATTACGAATGCCTTCATCATGAAACAGTGTAAGGTGAGGATTTTTGCATATTCTACATATTTTGATTGATTTACATCCCTTGTATGAGTGCAGAATTAAGCAATTATAGTTTTTATAATTTTTTCCTTTTGTACTATTTCCTTTTTTTCTTTTAACGAAAGAGCTTTGAATTTTTGACAGTACATAAAGATATGCATGTTTTGCAATATGGACACTTACTGTTATAGAATTGTCTTATTAGAGTTTAGTTTGTATTACCTCTCGGTGTTATTGGGTGGGCTGTTAGTGTCCTTTACCTGGTGGGATGGTGTTACCCTAGTTCGCTTCTTTTGTAATGCCATGGTGGCTTTTGGTTTTGCTGTTTCAAAACTCTCTTCAGTTCTTAATTGAGAGCGCAAAAAGACTTCTAAGTGTTTGTATATTTGGAATGTTCAGAATTTGATGTTTTCCTTTGCCAGTCTTTTATCATCACCCACTTAAATGATAATAGGCAACAATTGCTTAAAATGGATTTATAGATTCTTTCAAATGGTCCAGAATGTCAAGTGCCTCTCTTGACATGTTTAGTAGGTGTTTTGTGGTTAGTTGTTCTGCAACTTTAAATTGAGATTTAAAAAATGCAAATCTAAGTGATGCTTGTACCTGTACTCTGTGAATCTCATAGTTCCTTTTTAACAATTCTCAACAAGGAATAAAGGATGAGTCAATTAATGGTCTGCTGGCTATCAGTCTGCATGGTTCACTTTCCAGTGAACTACGAAGATGATAGAGCTTTTGTAGGTTGCTGTGGTTGAAGTCTCTTGAAAATGAGACTTGTTATGGCGTCTATGAATTGGGGCCACTCTAGTGGGTTGTCTCTGAATTTGGCTATATGAATCTTAGGAAGTTCTACAGGGTCATTGATTATCCATCGTGTTTCTTCCTTTGAATTGTTTGATGGTCTTTGACTTGTCATGCTGTCAACAGCAAAATCAAATGCCTCAATTTCCAAATTCAAGTTTCAATTCAAAGGCGTCTTTGGTTGTGTAGTCATGGTCCACTAATTCAGATGCCCAATTAATTATTAACTAGTGGTGTTCTTTCATAAAGGCTTCATGAATATTGTTAACTCAATCCCACTTTCTTCTCAATACTTTTAATGTGAGCCTCTCTTCTCTTGTATCAGGATCAATTTCCTCAATTTCCCTCCTCTTTATAGTGTCTATGCGTTTGAATTGGGATCTAACCTTTAAGATTACCCGATTAGGCAATGCAGCAGGGCCTGTGTTGTTGCTTGATTTTTCGTCCTTAGACCTTGTTTCCATATTGTGTTTTTTACCTTTCTTTGACATTAGTGGACGTGCTGAATCACTTACACTGTAACAGTATTTATTGAAGTTCATATTAAAGATATTATTGAAATTATGTGGTATTTATGTTATCTTCAATGATTATTGTATTTTCTTGATATTACTTTTAAATGAAATGTCTTTAAGAGTTTGTTGAAAGAAAGGATTACTTTCCTGGTTTAAATATTCTTGGTCCGGCGGTCAATTGCAAGTTGACCGCCACGCTTACTTGTTTAATGGTCACTTATCAGTTAAGTGTGTGTGTTGCTTATATTTTGAACACCAATTGACATGATTGGCGTTTCGATGTAGCAGTAAATTGAAAGTTACTATGACATTCGGTTGTAAGTTGAATGCCGCCTTTATTGTAAGAAGTAGTTTCGTTGTGGAAATTGAGTATTGATTTGTCTCACTGAAGGGCTCGTTTACCGTGGTTAGGTGAAGTTACTGAGAACTTGAGGGCGCTTAAGAGCTTCTGCTGTCTTCCGTACAGTGGCTTTTTAATCAGTTTACCCCGTTATGCCTTCCCGGGCGAGTGGTCATTGTCGTAGTTCCAAAAAGTGGGATTCTTTAGTCTTCGTCGTAGTTGGGGAAAAAGTTCCGCCTCGACGTGGTTGCGATCTTATTTTGTAGCCGAAGGGTCAGCTAGTCCGCCGAGGATTCATGGTGGGGGATCTCACGAATTTCGCTACGTTGTTGAGATGAAAGAACAAAGAAAGTCCTCTCATTTAAGTATGGTGTAGGGGGGGGGGTGAAGACTGAGACGACGGAGGTAGGGGGTTATCTTGCCACGCGCGCTGCACTTCAAAAGCTCGAAACTGGAAAAACGCTAGCTGGAAACACTGAGTTTGTATATAAAGTGTGACAAACATGAAATATAAGATTTTCCACGTGCGGTTCCAACAGAAGGACTTGTAAACAATATTCGTAAGATGTTAACGGAATATTCTAGTAAGGGTCACATTCAAAAATAAATAGGTCTTATCTAGTGACGTCTCGAGATTCTGTTGGAATGGCGAACAGTGGGGTTCACGAATTTTTGAATATATTGTTCATTTTAGTGTGTTTCAAGAAGTCCGAGACATGAGCGAGTAATAAGAATAGTTATCGGCAGCCACTTGTCGATATACGGCTCGAATCTTTGAAAGATAAGTAAATAAATAGTATGCGTGTATCACATGCTAAGTAAATATCGGGCGTTTGGGACACACAATGCGGTTTCAAAGTACATCATAGTTTACAGTAAAAGTCCCGACCTATTTGAGTGATTTGAGAAAAGTCCGATTATGGTTCAGAATCTCGAACAGTATATATATATTAAGTTTAAAAAAATCATTAAGGGTAAAAATTTATTATGTAAAGCATGAAATATTGTATCACTGTTTTCTCAGTCAACGATTGTGGGCTGCGCAGTTTTATTGTACCAAACATCTTCCTTAAATATGAAATTAAATCATCACAGACGTACACGGGATCGATATTAGTAGCTGTTAATCCATATAAGGAAGTCGACTTCTACTCTTTGGTAAGTAAGGAATTATAAAATATAGATTACGTTAACAAATAATTTAAAGAAGTAAAATCATGAAAAATATATTTTTACCCATGTTTCATCTATGTTGGCCATCTGAAAATGGAGTAGAGTATGCTATTAAATGTGAGTGTAAGTAAGCGAAATAAACGAAAATAATTCACGCATGTTAAAGATTCTTTGTCTTTTGACAAATTATACTGTATGTTAGAGATATATTTCATCACTTTTCCTTATGGTCAAGCATTTCAGAACGAGTGAAAGAAATTCTGATGTATATGAAGCAAGTGGATATAAAGTTTTGACAAATATAAGTAGTTTTCGCATTGGATATGTTTTCAACGAAAAACTCAAAAAATTTTAAAAGTATTATAAGTTCTGCAAAAATTCGTATTGTTCATTCATAGTATTTTTTGACAGAAAATAATGTAGTCAAAATTGAGTTAACAGATTTTTAGCGTAGTCACAATGAACTGAAAGCGAAAACTGCACTTTGTCCTAAACATATTATAATAAAAATCATAAACTAACGCATTATAAAAACTATAAGATCTATGGAATATAATCGTTTTTGACTTTTCAATATTAAAATAATTATCCCGTAAAATTTTACACGTAATAAATTGACGAAAAGTTAGTGTTATCTTTATAAACATTTATAAAGATATTTCATGTATCAAATTTTCATATAAAATTGAAGAATTAAGATTTAATTATATCCAAGAACTAGTTTTTATTTGGTAATATATATATATATATACTTATATATGTGTGTGTGTGTGTATATACATATATACAAATCTTTACCATTATATAATTAATAAATACTTGTATTTTTGTAAGAATTGAAGTAAATTTTTATATTACGTAGAACATATCGGGAGATAAAAAGCTTTTTATTGTTAATAAATATTTATTAAGCAATTTTATATGGAATGTTTTTTTAGATTATATTAAGAGAAATCTAACATAACTATTATTGTATATTACTTAAAACTACTGATAAACTATTAAATTTAATAAGTTTAAAACTATTGAAATATGGAATTTTTGACAATTTCGTCATTATTTTGAAAATACCTTATATTATTATAATTACTTGTTCAAGAATTAACCGGAGAGTAAACTTTCTTCAAGATGATGTCGAGGAGAGGCAGATAGTGTAAGGGGAGAAATAGCAGGGTAGAAAGAAATGAAGTGGAAGTAGACTATGTAATACTTAAAAATTGTTTTAATTGAATATATGGAAAATATAATGCTGTATTTCTCTTGAAGTGTATGTTTCGTACTGTCGCAATATTCAGGCATAAATTGAATACTGTGAGTCTTGGATTTATTATGTTAGTTGTGTGTTTCATAAAGTTTACCTGCGAGTCGTCGTCTCTACTTACTCGATTTGGTATTGAAGCTGACGCAGGTTCATGCAACGGTCAATTGATGAATTGAACGTCAGCAGCAGCTTCCGTGGATCACACCTTTAGTGCTTGCTCGGATACCGATTGAATTGTTTTTCAATCTTGTTGTTTGAATCTTGTTTAGTGAGCACAATCCAGCAGGCATCTATTCGTCTTTATCAGCGCCAATTCAAAGTTTCTTATTTTTATTCCAGCCACTGAATCTTAAGAAACTCTTTACTTTACGTAACTTTATATCATCTAACTGAGAGCTTTGAGATCGATATATTTCTTCCGCGTATTCAATATATATATTCTACCGCGCATAAAGAAATTTCAAACAAAGAGTATGGAGCGACGATCAAGAGTCTAACGGAATCTCAAACGCTACTTTTCTATTATTATTTTGCATTTTTATTCGGGATTTAACCCGTATGTGAATTCTCTCCCCAAATTGCGAGTGGATAGTGGAAACGGATAGTGGACAGAGGATAATAGAAATAGGTTTTAAGGGAACGAGCCTTCGGAGTTATTTGTGTGTTTAAGTAATTTATTGAATAAATATTGAAAACAAATGTTGAAACAAGATGGAATGGATGAAATTGTAATTTGTAGCGGAAAGTATGAGCTGTGGGGGGATGAAGTAATCAGTTGTAAATTGATTACCGTTTAGAAAAAATTAACAAAAGGGGGGAAGTTACCTTTGACGGACACAGCAATTATGTGTATGCTGTTTGAGATGTAGATAATCAAAAGGGTGTGGAAGACGTAACTGCAGTCGCGCCAATATAACTCTTAAAACGAATGCACTCCATTATATGTACATGCCCTTAAGTTAAAAAGGGGAGGGTAGAGATAGGTGGGATAATTATTAAAGTAATGTATTAATTATATATAATGTAATAATTATTAAAGTAAAGCAATGACGCCTATTGCTATATTAACAGATTGTGTGTATTATTAGGGGGAGTTGAATACATGGAAATAACAAATAGTAAAGATTAATAAATTTACACGATTCTGGAAATGCATGGGCAATGGCAATGATGCTTCCGTAACGGGGACCGTACATGATTAAGTTTATACTTAATGTAACAGTAACTATTGTTACTGTTGAGATGGGGGATCAGGGGGGTGGACTGCAGTCTTGTGTCGAGAGGTTTACTGGCAAGTTTTAAGGATCATATTCCGTGCGGTCGTATTTATGTTTCAGGTGTATCTCTATTCTTATGTGGAGAGGGGTCAAAGGCCGACAGTAATTTTCCATTATCTCTTAAATGTGATAGGTTTGTTTAAATATTGAAATTTCTGTTCTTAGAAGAGTTGGAAAGAAAGAATCGAGTGGGAAAGAAAGGGAGGTCAAATATTCAGTAATCAACGTTCTTGTAGATATATATATGAGTCCTGGATTTGGGTGATGATCTTGTAAATAAGATCAGTATTTCACGGTTATGTCTATTATAATATATTGGCACTAAACACATTTCTTAAACAGAGAAATATTCACTGAGAGAGTTCCGATGACGAACGGATTCTCGAACACTACTATATAGTAAATTAGTGATTCTTTTGCTGTTAATTAATTCTGAGTATCATTTATTCTGCAGTTAATTAAATGTTATTAATTAATTATTGATCTTTTATGATTATGTATATATTATTAAGTAAAATATTTTATGTTTAAATAATTTCTAGAAATAAAAGAATTTTAATTTAACAAGTTTATCATATATATATATATATATATATATATATCATAATATAAATCATAATATAAATATAGAATTATATCACTTTATTAATTTAGAAAATATCATAAATTGATCTGATAATAGACATATTAATAATAATTAATTTTTTAATAACTTTGAGTTTCTTGGAACACTATATTCATAAGAAACATTGCAATCCCGTTGAAGTCGAGATCCTCAAGTTTTAATACATACACTTATGTATATAGAACAACTTATGCAAGAAAAATTTCTTAACCATGATAAAATAATATATTTGTGTAATTGAAGTTTGTAATTCAACAGCAATACTCAGATTTTAGTGATATTTTAAGTGAAGGAGGATCAGATTGACTTGATTTTTAAATACGAACATCATCTATTCATAAATAATTGAAAATACCGTTATTATAAATATTTATAACTCAATAACTGTATTTAAACTATACTTCATAGATTAATTAGCTGCAAAGTCTTTCTAGACAAAGTATTTCTATGACTAGTGCTGCAACTATTTCTAATCAAATTTGATTATCCGCAATTTTTAGCATCTCTGATTTGTACACGTGTTGCAAGCTCTATTTTTCTCTTAATAATATTCGAGCATCGTTGGTCACCCATGTCCTCTTCTTAATTTTAAACTCATCTGCATACAAGCTGAAATCGACAGATGCAAAGAAAGCAAATGAAAAATGAATCAATAGAAATTTCTGGTTTTATCTCGATTTGTTGGATGTTTGTCTATGGTGAATTTAATTGCGGTATATTATATCGATCTTGCTTTATACAAAAGCTTTAACAATTTTTAGATGCAGCAGTACACAAGAACAAAACTATTTTTGTGGCTTTACTCCTGTGATTTATGAAGGGAAGAAATAATCCAAAATATAATCTGAAAATAATCAGTAAAATCAGTCTTGAAGAAGTAGAATTTTTAATCTACAAAATCTATGACAACACATTATTTTAATTAAATAGAGAATATGCTGAGCTTCTAATATTTAGGAGATAGACCTCGACTTTCCTGTATGATTCTTATTTCTCTCTATCTTTTTCACTTGTTTCATATATGGTTAATGTGATTATTTCGAAATATAGCATATGTGTAATAAAAATTCGGCATTAGGTACTTAAATATGTATATTATTTATATATATATTATTTATATTTATATGTATAAATATGTATATTATTTTTATAAACAGGTACATACGTGATAAATCACAATTTCTTAGATTCGTTGGGACTCGAGTAAGATTTTTTAATTTATAAACTTGCTAGGAATTTAAAAACTTAGCGAATTAAAAATGTCTATTCATGAAAGTTTTAATGCTCAGAAGATTAGGAATAAGAAAATTATAAATTATAAATATCAATTTTTCTGCATTTTTATGTCCATATTTAAAACAAATATGTTTTTGCATTTTTATTTGATTGTGTTAAGTTAGGATTTAAATATAATTTTATGGAAATAAATCATTGTATAATTATAGTACAGTATCTATTTTCTTTTGTTACATAACATTGTTTTCACTTTTTATAAATTGTATCGTTTAAACACTTAATTAAAAGATAAACATTCCTAAATTAAATAACCCTGACCAAATTTACTTTATCGTTGATTGTTAATATACTTATACCTGTTTATGTATGAATTAAACATTAATCATAATTTCTGGAGATTCAATAAAAATAAAAATGAAAATTATGAAAAAGTCAAAATTATACTTATAAAAACTACGTGAAAAAAGGCAGTAGGTATAGTGATCCTTGAACAATAGTGTAATCGTCATCCACTTTCAGCATGTTGATTGTATTAATATACAGTGTGAGCTAAAGCGAGTTTCATCTTCAGATTCATGGGTGGTCTGTTTACACGAGGAAGTACCACGCCCTGGAAGAAGAAAGTGGGGGTCGAAGATAGCAATATCCACGTGCACCCATCTGAGGCATCGTTGTTGCCGTCGTTTGGGTTGCAGCGCACATTATTGATCGAACTGCGCGCATCCGTTTTTGGGCGAGAAAGCGACAGCAGCGAAAGACAGGCAGGTTTCTTGCTCTAATCCTCGGAATTCAGTTTCCTTCCATGCCGACCAAAGAGATGGCAATTTGTGGTTACTCTGAACGTCAGCTAAAAGACATTACTGTTTATGCTTGATTATTCCCACTCTATATGTCGAGGCAGAAGCGTTTCAATTTTATTCTCGCTATGTTTCTTTACAATATCTTTATTTCTTGCATAACACCTATCTTCTAATTTTATTATGTAATTTTACCTGTTATGCAAAAATAGTTATATTTTTACTTATTGTTACACCATAATTATGTCAAATATCGATAAACGCTTATTCGTAGTTACATAAATTTAGAATTTAAATAAAATATTTATTTACAATGTACAAATTAAATTTTAAAATGAAACTTTTCTATTATTTAAGATAAATAATGTTTACTTTTAAAAGCCAATAATTATTATTATTAAAATTGAAAATAGATTACTTAAAAACGCTTTTATTTTCTTTTTAAAAATAAATATGAATCACATTAACTATCTTAAATTAAGACTAAAATAATTTAGCCAATTATTTGCGGTATTATTTGTTTTATTAATTTCGTTATTATTAAGTTATTATTTGCGAAATAAGAAATTTTATAATCTTAGCCATAACTTATAAAAATATTAAAGTTTTATAATATAGTATGTTATAAAATATTTTTAGAATTTTAGCTATTATAATTTTAAATTTTAAATTAAAACGACATTTCATGTATTATGATATTTTTATAAGGAATAAGATCAAGTTTGACGAAATCAATTAATAATCAAATAATTAAGGAATTAATTCGCTACTGTCTTTTTCTAGTCTATTTCCGAAATATTTCTCATTGATTTCTGAAATAATTCTTGGTCAATTTTTTTGCAATTTTTGATTAGAAAATTTTTCTAAAAACAAATTATTTCAAATTGGTTCAGCAAATTAAAAAATGATGTTTTATTAAGTATTTTTGAATATTATATTTTTGAATAATATTCATAATTCTATTTCTAATAAATATTTTTTATAAAGATTGTCGATCAACTCAATTATAAAAAACTTTCACAAAAAAAATTTTGATGTTTACATTATTGATTGCATTGGATTTCGAAAAATGTTCAATATATTTTCAAATTAATCCTAATTAACAAAGTTTAATCATTCATAATCTTCAAGTTTACAATAGCTTTATCAAATATATCTGTTTTTATTTGAATAAGATTTATTTTAATAATAAATAAATAAGAAACTAGTAAATAATGAAAAAATATTATATAAGCTTATAAATCATTTTTTATTTATTATTTCGTTAAAATATTCTTAAAAGTGTATGTGAAAAAGATTTGTAGAATGAATTTATAGAATGTAGAATATGTAGAATGAAATGAAGATTTGTATGTATATTTTTAATAAATAGAAAAGAATATTTTTAAAAGTATAGACATATAAGAAATGAAGAGATAGAAGACAACTGAAATTTTTTAGTTTTAGATATTCTTGTAATGTAATTGTATATAGTAGTAACAAATATATTGGAAATTAAAACAAGATATTATTTTAGTAAAATAAACATTGGGTAAAAATAAGTATTATGAAATGTATCAAAACATTATTTCGATTGATAAAAATAAAAAAAAAAAACAATAAATAATAATTAAATATAGAAAGAATGAAAGTATGTCGACACGAAGGATGGTAAAAACTAAAGATTATAGTATTATATTTATCAGGAAAGATGGCTGACTTGATAAATGGATTACACTACTTATATTATGCCCGTTCACTCCATTTTTTGCCAGGAAAATGAAAATAAAAGTATTTTTAAAGAAAGTTAATCTATATGTAGTAATTATACTGATTAAATATTCGCTTTATAAAGCTAAAGCGATGGTGATTATAACAGTGTGTATCAAGATGGTATCAATCTTCTTGAAAACATTACTATTATTATGGCGTTTCAAATATTAGTTTTTATGAATTCATGGAAATTGTAAATTGATAAGTGATCATTATATACAATGAAGGATAGATAATATAATAAGCATATGTTTGGTTTGTTTTATATGTTCTTATATACGAGCATGTTTTAGGTCTGAACGTCAAATACTTATTTTTAATTATTAAATTAGTACAATGATTGTTATTTTATTTATATTTTTATTTAAAGATAAAATTATTTATAAAAATTGTAATATCATTCTCACTTGTTATTTTAAATTAATTAGATTAATCGCTAATTGTTATATTGTTAGATGCTTCTGTAATTATTTTTCAATTATTAATATTTTTATTATTAATTTTTTTTTATTCTTTTCTTATTTTTTGAATATTCTTATCACATAAGAAGCAGATATTATAACAAATTATTTCTGTATAAAATTGAGTAAAAAATAACATGTTACATTATTCAATATGAATAATAATTATAAAGAATACTGGAGACACCAATACTTCGTGTAACTCTTAATATTTGAATATTTTAAGAGGGTAACAAAAGGAATAGTTACAAAAGCTATAATAAAAATTCGACTGATTATTAGACTAGAAAATTCTTTCATAATGTAAATGAAATATTTTTACTCTTTACAGCAACATGTGCACCGCTATCACGGACAGAAAATGGGTGTTTTGGAACCACACGTGTTCGCTTTAGCGGAAGCTGCCTATTGTTCCCTCAAAGATACCGAAATTAACCAATCCTGCGTCATATCAGGAGAGAGTGGAGCTGGAAAAACTGAGACTACGAAATTCATTCTTCAATACTTATGCTCAGTTACGAGCAATGTCGATACCTGGGTGGAACAGCAGATTCTTGAAGCAAATACCATTCTTGAAGCATTTGGTAGGCGACGGACTACTTTTCTTTCATTAATGCATTAATAATTCAATAATTTAAAATTATTTTATTGAATTTAGAGTTATTTTATACCAATATTTTAAAATAAATTATATATACTTATAAGTTCGAGCAAATTATTCCATATACATGTATATCAAGTAGATAATATTTTAATTTTTTAATATCTCTTGTTTTATTGACTAAAATAAAAATAACTAACAATATGATTCAAATGCAATTTATTACATTTAATGAGAAATAAATATATAGCAGTTTATTTTAAATTATTTTTTTCTTTGTCCAGAGTATAATCAGTAAATTTTCTATTTATTAAACTAGTTATATTAATAGTAACTAATTATACCAGTGATAAACAGTATTGTATTGTGAAATGGCTCCATAATATTACTAAAGATATTTAAGTAATAATAGGAATGGGTGAATTTTCACTTCTTTTAGGTAATGCAAAGACAGTACGAAATGATAATAGCTCACGCTTTGGCAAGTTCATGCAAGTTTGCTTTGATAGCAAGTGGATGATAAAAGGTTGCATAATTCAAGATTATTTACTAGAGCAGAGCCGTATCACTTTCCAGAGTCCTGGAGAACGTAATTATCATGTGTTATATCAGTTGGTTGAGGCAGGAACTCGGGATAAAGAGTTTGCCGAACAGTTCAAACTCAAACCAGCAAGTCATTATAAGTACCTAACACAATCGAGCGAACGCTTTGACGGTCTCGCTGACTCCAAGAGATTTGACGCGCTCAGGCTTGCTTTCAATGTACTCCAGGTATATCAACATACATACAAATACCGTGTAACTCTATCTGACTTGTTATTATTTACCTTTGTTCCCTAATTTTCTTTATTAAATTCATTGACACACCAAATTACACGTTTGGTATCACATAATTTTATTGTATTAAATAAATAAACTAGAATAATTAATAAATTATATTTTTCAATTAAATCACTTTATGTTTCAATTTTTTAAATATTGCACCTACTGGTATAGCTTTACTTTGTTCGGAATTTTAATGAAGTATTAAAAAGATCATAATTATACAAAATATTTTCTTTTCTCAGGTACCAGTGGAGATGTGCGAGGGCATATTTCGTGTACTATCAGCAATCCTTTGGCTAGGTAATCTCAACTTTCAGGACATTGACGGGGAGCGTTGCGAATTGACCCCAGAGGATTGCGAAATTCTCAGAACTGTTGCACCCCTCATTGGTTTGGAGCTTAAAGACCTTACAAGGATTGTATTGCAGCGTGAGATCAATGTACGCGGTAACATAACAGAAATACCACTTAAAGTGCAAGAGGCTAAGGAGAACCGACACGCAATGTCTAAAGCTCTTTACTCAAGGACTTTCACCTGGCTTATTAATCATATTAATAATTGTACCAATCCTGGACAAGACATATCGAGGTTCTTGGGAGTACTGGATATTTTTGGCTTCGAAAATTTTGACACAAATAGTTTTGAACAACTTTGCATCAATTATACTAATGAAAAATTACATAAATTCTTCAATCATTATGTTTTTGCACTCGAGCAAGAATTGGTAAGTTTCTTTTTTGTTTAATATAGTTCGATGATACGAAAATACGATTTAAAAATTAATAAATAATTGAAACTTCATAAAGTTATTTTAAAAAATTTTATTTTATTATTCTTTTAACTTTTTAATTTTTCTACTTTGTAATTTTATTTATTTTATTTATTTATAATTATAATTAAAATTCTACACTAATACAATCTATTATTGTAAATATACTAAACAATTTTAAAACGTAATTATAGGAAATTCTTATACTTATGTTTTAATTTAATAATATTTATTTATATCAAAGATATAATATAATTAAAAATTTATTACTTTTTTCTAGTAGTTATAATATAATATTGCTTTTATCAAATTTTTTTAAGCTTTGGAAATTTCTTTTGTTGTATATTTCTTTTATATAATAATTTTACAAATTAAATTGAATTGGTTTCTTTATAAACATTTAAAACATCGATATATTAATATATTAAACCAATTTTCTCGAAAATTTGAGTTAAATGTATAAAATGTTAAGTTTATTAAATATGAAATTAATTAAAAAATGAATTCATAAAATTTCAATACATTATATTGAATCTGTTTGGTATAAATTTTATAATCATAAAGTTTTTAAGAATAACTTTATCTAATGAAATGAATGGTTATAGTATCGACAAGAAGAAATCCAGTATTCACATATAACATTCACGGATAACACTATGTGCCTCGAGCTTATTGAGAAGCCACCCCGCTGTGTTCTTAAACTTCTCACGGAACAATGCCACATGCCTAAAGGCTCTGATCTTGCTTACCTCACAAATCTTCATGCAGAATTCGAAAATCACCCATGCTATGTCAAGGGTGATGACCGTCGTAAGTGGGAGAAGCAGTTTGGTCTCAAGCATTACGCTGGCAGCGTTAACTACACTGTTGAAGGTTTCGTTGATAAAAATCGTGACGTTCAGCAGGATGTCTTCTTCGATTGCATGACGAGAAGTACTAATGGGTTCGTGCAGGAGATAACGGCGTACCAAGTGAGTAACTGATTTTTATTAATGTTGTTATAACATTAAAAATTCTTGATTCTGAACAGTTACAACATTTTGCAGTAATCTGCTCAATAGTATTTATTTCACATTACTTATTGTATCTTTAATAATTGTATGCTTAAATAAGAAATAAAAATAAGATTGTAAATACATAAGGAAGCTCTCTCTCGCTGTCTCTCTCGCTGTCTCTCTCTCTCTCTATGTATATACGTATATACTTATTTATATATAAAAGTTTACATAAATAATTCCTTATACGTTTGCAATATTTTATTTATTTATTTATATATATGTATGTGTGTGCGTGCATGTATGTGTATGTGCATTAGGATCTTTTGGGATGTACTGTTGCTCGAGCATCCGGAAATAGCATGACTCTCCCACGAGGTACATCAAAAGGCAAACCTACGCTTTGTGACTCTTTCCGGCATCAACTTCAGGCTCTCGTCGATGTCCTTCAAGGTACGACGCCGTGGTATGCACGTTGTATAAAACCTAACATGAACAAGAAGGCAAATGATTACAATGAAAAGTTGGTTCTCGATCAATTGAAATACTTGGGTATGCTTGACATCATTCGAATACGTAAGGAGGGTTTTCCTATTCACATGACCTTCTCTGACTTTGTTACGAGATATCGTTGTTTAGAGAAGAATCATTTCAAGGATGAAAAGGAAGCCGTGAGGAGATTAATTAGGAGCAAGAAGTTTCCGATAACGGAGTGGCAAATCGGCAAGAATAAAGTTTTCTTCAGAAAATGTGTTCATGAACCATTAGAAGATGCAAGGCATAAAATAATTACTTACAATGCTATTATAATTCAAAAAATTTGGAAGGGCTATATAGTTTGTAAAGGTAATTGTTCATAATTTTAAAATATTAAATCTTTGGTTTTATTTAAATATAAATTTTATTTACAATTAAATTTGATTTATTTTTAGTCATCTACTTTAGTTTATTTAATTTAATTTATTTATTTTAATTGCAATTATATAATTCAGTATTGTTAATTTGGCCTCTACACATAAAAAATATTAAAAACAAGAAAATCAATATTTTATCGTAGATTACAAAAAAATGCGAGAGGCAGCTCTGACGGTGCAGCATGCTTATCGCGGTTGGAAACTGCGTATAATTTTTATCAGAAAACGACGTGCAGCGATTATCATTCAATCACATCTTCGAGGAGTTTTTGCACGTGAAGTCGCAACAGCACTACGCGAAATGAGACACGTTGATGAGGAAATGAGGAAACGTGAGAGGCTCGAGGAAGAGAGACGACTAATGGAGGATAAAATTGCTCTTGAAGAAAGTCAAAGGTAATTGTATGAATTGATTATTTTAAAATTTTTTATTTTATCCTTAATTTATATCGCTTGTTGTTTCTTCGTATTACATAATTTATGATTCATTCATTAAAATTATAAGTTAATTATAAAATATTCGTGTTAATTGTAGCACTCAGTACAGCAGTATTGTGGAAATGAAATCTGGGTAAGTTTTCGAGCTTTCGAGATTTAAAGAGTTGATGTATTTGCATTTTGCATGTGTTAATAGTATTAAATTTTATATTCTTTAAATTGCAATATTTAAATTTCAATATTATTAAACTTAGTTATTACAATATTGTTTACTACAATCAGTAACAGAAATTAAATATATACGTTTTCTTTTCAAAGATTTACACAATTTTTAATACAATATGTTTATTATTATATCAAATTATTTAATTGCTTAAACATTTGATTAAATAATAAATACGTAGTATAATTATTAATCTATGATTTTTAAATGATATTATAATTATTAATAGTTCAATAATTCTTCTTTTTATTTTAATACACTATACGAAGAAACAAAACAGCTTTTTTAAAAACAAGTTATCACTTTATAATTTATTTAGTAACATGACATTAAAAATTTCTGCAACTATTTAGATATTTAGTGCAATAAAGTTCTCTTTCAGTTAATAAGGAAAATGAGTATTATTTTCATTTATTCCTAATATTTTGTTTCTCAATTATTTAGGAAAGCACAAGAAGAAATTGCAGCTCTTACACAAATGGCAGAACAATTCAATTCTAAGATGGCCAAAAATAATAACAATAATAACAGTAGTACAACTACTGAAATTCAATCAGTTGATTTAGATAATCTTTTCTCTTTTTTGTCTGATGTACGGACAACAAAATTTAATCCAATAATTGAAGAGATCGGCGAGAAAATGAATGAACTTGTAGAAAATCTCGATATCGAACTTGAGTCTGTGATTCAACAAGAACTTGCGAAGAATTCAAAAGTAGATATGAATAATTTAACGATCAATGACGAAAAGAGTTTAAATTGTCAGAGAAAGAGTTCGAGTCTTCCTGAACCGGCGGAACCGCCACCACCACCTCCGCCACCCATTCAATTTGCTAATTCTGACATTATCAATGCAAAGGAAAAGAAAACAGAACCAATTTATGAATCTATTCTACTTAAGAATGAAAATATAACGATTAGTTCAGTTATAACTAATAGTAACTCCATTCAATCAAATAGTTTTTTAGATGATGTAGCTACTATATCGATTGTACATATTGACAAAGAAACTGAAGAGATGAAAAAGGCAATTGTTTTTTATAAAGTATTTATAAATTTTTTCTTTTATAATTTTGTACAAGTATTATTACTGTACTATTTTATAAAATATTAAAACCTATTTTTTTCGATTTTTAACAAAATACACATTATATGAAAATTTGAGTAAACAAATTAATTATTATTTTAGAATCCATAAACTTAACAGGTTATATTTAATTGAAAAAATAACCAATATATTAATTAATTTATATATTAAATCAAGACTTTTATATATATACAATTGAAATAAATTATCCCAACTATTATGTATATGCATTCATCCTTATTTTCAATATATTTAGTATTTAAATAATTACACATTATTATTTTATTAATACAGATTATAAGTTTGAACCCACAAAGGGAAGTAAGAAATATTATTTCAAATCTCGATGTATCAAGTAACAACAATCAACAAATGTATCTTCAACAAAATGGTAATGAAGAGCAAGTATACTCAAAAGAATTTCTGGAACAGCCACAGCAGCGGCAACAACAGCAACAACAAAATCATCTATCGCAATACCAATCGCAAAAGCAATTTCAGGAAGTTCAATTAAGTCAACAGCAGCAGCCTATAGAACGAGAACAACGGCGTAAATTTCGGGTGGAACGAAAACTCCAGGAACTTGAGGAGGTGTTGGAACCTAATGAAAACTACCATGACATTGTTGAATTTGCGCAGAACTACTTCAATAGTCATGAACGTTCGCCTGAAGGTACAATAATGGCAACTCTCACGAGAAAATCCCGTGGCAAGACCATGGAGTATGTACCTAAATATGAGATGGTTACCTATTACAAAGGATCAACTATTCCGAATTCTCATATTTATATGTATGATCCAGACAACGTAAATGTTGCTTGTTCAGTCTTTCGGGTACGTATCTATAAATGAAAAAAATTTAAGTCTGTTTTTTCTTAATAAAAAGTTTCCGAAAGTTAAAAAAATTTTGAATTAACTCTTTTATGCTTTAAAATATTGTTTTAAATAATTCTCATAATTTGTACCTAGAAAATATTTTATAATATTTATTATATTAATGATAGCTTAATTTGAAGTAAATCTATATTTGTTTTATTTGTACACATAGATAATACAATAATGGTTGATAGGCAAAATCTACAGTTATTTTATATGCAGTGGATAATAAGATCGTGTTAATAAGTAATATACATTATAGGACCTTTGTAAATACCTGCGCGGTGAGATGAAGCTGGATCAGGAATTATCAACTATCCAGACTATAATTGGCTTTGGTATCGAGCGTGAAGAGCTTCGCGATGAAATCCTTGTCCAATGCATGCGTCAGGCGACTAACAATCCAAATACCGAGTGGGCCGAGCGTGTTTGGCTTCTACTCTGTCTAGCTATTGTTGCTTATCAGCCTAGCAAGCTTCTTTATAAATATTTCCTTTCCTTCCTAAAGAAGAATCTAGTACTCGAGGGAAAGTTACGGCAGTACGTACAGTGGTGCCTTGATAATTGTAAGAACACCAAGATCTCCTGTCGTCAGTATCCACCATCTACCGTCGAAATAGCAGCCATGAAAAGGCTAGGCACCATCGTTTGTAGGTTCTTTTTTCTTGATGGTCGCACAAAGGCAATCGATGTTCATCCAATTGATACAGCTGCCGATGCTGTTGCTAAGCTTGCTGAGAAATTAGGCCTAAGATCGCTCGAAGGCTGGGCTATTTATCAAAACAGACCTGATGGAGAGGAACATGTCAGGGCCCATGACTATTTATACGACATCATTGCTGCTTGGGAATTGTAAGATTATATTGTTAAGTGTAAGGCGTAAAACTTCCAACAATAAATTGTTTATAATTTTGTATTTTATTTTTCTGAATCAATTGACAACATATAGCAATAAATTTTTACTCCGGATAAATTATTTTATATTTTCAAATCATTTTTAAAATATAATTTATAATATTAAACTGTTTATTATCCCATATTTTTTTATATTAGAGAACAACCAAAACTTGTTTAATATTCATTTCTAATTCTAAATATTTCAAACATCTTTAAAGAATTATTTATAAAATGCATATAAAGAACATCAAATAAAATGTTATATTAAATTATGCACGTATTTTTAGATTAAGAGACTCTATACAAATTTATTAGCTAATAAAATTAAAACATATTTAGAATATCTATGTTTTATTTTACAGAAAACAATGCAAATTAAATACATCGCAATCTAGCTTTTCTACTTTACGTCGTAATAATCAGACTTTAGGAAGTGGTGAAAACCGTTTTATTTTTAAACGAAGACTTTTTCGTAATACTAGAGAGTTGTCTCAAGATCCCGTTGAAGTAAATATGCTTTATGCACAAGCTGTTTATAATGTTGTAAAGGTAAAAACTAGCAGTTTTTTAACAAACGAATTTATATTCATTACTTTTATTGACTTATTTCATTCTTATTGTGTATATTATTTATGCATAGTCTATATATTTTTCTTATACAAGTATTATAATATATATTAATAATATAATAATAATATAATGATAATTATAAAATCTTACTAACTATATCGAATAATTAATAATATAGATACTACTAAAACATGTTTAAAAATTATAATAAGAGATAAATTTAATTACAGAAATAATAAAAACATTGCACTTTTTATTATAGTGTGACGACTTTCCAGTATCGGAAAAAGTAGCCCTGCAACTTGCCGGATTACAAGCTCAAGTAATGCTGGCAGATCCGAAGGATAACGATCGCCTCGATTATTACAGTGAAATCGAGACATTCCTGCCATACAGAATAAGTCGAGCACGAGGTGATGATGTTTGGGTGCCAATACTTGCACAGGCTCATCGTCAATATGGAGCTGGACGTCTAGAACTCACTGCTAAAGTACTTTATTTGTCTTGCGTGATGCAGTATCCACTTTACGGGACGACAATGTTCAATGTCACGTATCGTGGTTACTGGTGCTATGGGAATCAATTATTTCTTGGAGTAAATTGCGAGGGTCTTATGCTAATCAAGTCGGACGATAAGTTTGTTCTTTCAGAGTATCGTTATCAGGATGTTGAAAGCATTATGCTCGATCCAAGTGACTCATTTATAACAATTTCTTTATTGAGACATAATCCCGATAGCTCGCACAAATGTTTTGTGTTCGAAACTCAGCAGAAAAATGAAATAGGAAGCTTGATAGTTAGTTATTGTCCAGCCCTTGCTGGATGGATAACTGAAAATGAGATCCCAACGAAAAAGTTGAAAGGCATGACTAATGAGGACAGAGTTAGGCTATATCACAATCTAGTTAATTGTCGAAGGACTTTAATTGATTCAGAGGCACTCAAGAAACCCCAAGATAGTGGAGTTGGTTTCTTTAGGAATACGCTTAGACGATTATCAAAACATAGAATCGAGAAGCTTAGACAAGAGCACGGGAATTCAACTGATCAAGGTAAATAACGTTTTTGCTTTTAAGTTAGAGTAGATAAAATGTTTCATTATAAAAGTAGTCACTTTTTTATATCATTATGAAATTTGATAAATTAAAAAAATATTTTAACCGCTCAAAAGATTTAAGCAATTTACTATTCCTTATAAATCATTTATAATTTTTCGTATGTTACAATTATGTCAGAATAAATACTATAAAATTAATGCTTTAAATTTATATTTAAAATTTATTTTTATTACACATTAATAATATTATATTATATTATCACTTAATTTTATTTTTGATTTATTTATTACGTATCTTCACTTATCGGAATTTTATATTTGTATATTATTACCAGGTGAAACGTATAAGGGATTTCATTATGGTTATTGGGCTTTTAGTAGGATGTGTATTCCTCAAAGTTTAACAAAACTACCAGATGCCGAAGAACAAATAGCTCTTAATGTCTTTCAATTAATCCTCACCTACGCGGGACTTGGACAGAACGGTGACGCAGTGCGGCGAATTGAGGATGAACACGTTAATCTTATACAGACTGTAATGGAAAGATGTATGCGTAAGGAAATACTGCTGGGTGAATTATATCTTCAAATGATCAAACAGACAACTGATCATCCTGATCCTAATAGTCGTGTTAATCTTAGGCATTGGGCTCTTTTATCATTGGGTAAGCTATTATTTATCAGTATTTCGTATCTTGAAAAGGGAATTTTTAAATTTTGTATTACTTTATTTACTTATTTATTTATTAATATTTTCAAAAAATTTAGGAAAAATTTTCGTAAAATAGTTTTCATTATATGGTATTTTAGTTAGCATTTTTATTTTAAATTAAGAATTGTCAGACAAATTTGATAATTAAAAGAGAAAATCATTTTTTATTCAATAGCATGTTCCGTTATTTTACCACCTCAGAAGGTCATTAGGAAGTATCTTATCACACATTTGAAGCGATGCGCAAGTGATTATGTGACCGAGGAGGGCAAGTACGCGAGATTTGCAGAGAAGTGCTTGTATAAAACACAGGGAACTAGAAAAAGGCAGTGGCCACCTAGTAGAGAAGAAATTATGTATACGATCAATAGAAGGCCTATATATGCTAGATTCCATTTTATGGATGGGCAATATCATGCTGTAGAATTTTATCCTTCCGCTACTGCAAAGGATGTGATGATACTTATCAAGGCGAAAATTGGTCTAGATGAAAGTGCCATGGGTAAGTTTGAAAATTTTAGACGAAAATTGTATATTTTAAATAGATACAATACAAAATATAATAATCATGACATTCAATATAATTTCCTTACTTTATTATAAGAACATTTTTTATTTTGTAGTATATAGAAAAATTATGAAATTAATATCATGACATTTGAATATGTACTTGTATAATAGGTTATGCTATTTATGAAGTACTCGGTTGTTCTGATCGAGCCCTGTTGCCAGATGAAAAAATTGCAGAAGTTATGTCGAAATGGGAGAAATATAGAACTGCAACTAACGCTAATCAAGGCTCACAAACACGTAAACACACACACCACTTTTTTTTATTCAAGAAACATTTATTTCTAGATCAATTTATGAATCTGGATGATGCAGTTGAAAAAGAGCTGCTTTATCATCAAGTACTTCACGACCTTCGTGCTGATCGTTTTCCAATTACAGAAAAAGAAGCCGTAAGTTTATTGCTATGATAAAGTAAGAAAAAGAAATAGTAATATTTTTTGGATAATATATACTTATTTAACTAAACTTACTATTTTTTAAATAATATTTTTGTTTACTATTTTTAAACTTCTGAATATTTCTATGTATGCATATATTTTATAATATATAACAATGATAATAGTGTTAGCATTCTGCATCCTTAGATTATGTTATCAGCTTTGCAAGCTCAAGTGGAACTCGGTGATTGCAAAGATTATGTATCAAATCAAGAATATCAGTCAATTGCGGGTCATTGTCTTCCCAATCGATTCGTACCAAACCTTTGTTTTGACGGAGTTGAGCAACATCATCAATCATTGCGAGGTATGACACCTCCCGAATCCAAAAAGGCATTCCTTAATCTCATACAGTCCTGGCCACTACACAGAGCTACAATTTTTGATGTTATGCAATCGTTTACTTCGAACTGGCCACGGATGCTTTGGCTTGCGGTAGATCAGATGGGTTTACATTTACTAGAGTATCGTTCAAGAAACTCTCTTTGTACCTATGAGTATGAGAGTATTCTTAGCTATAATCCTGCCATCAATTGTTTGATGATTATTACTGGCACTGATAAGAAGCAGAGCAAAGTTATTCTGACAACTTCTCAGGTATGAACCGTTCTTCGATTTAAATTTGTCTCATCTAAGTATATTTGATCATTGTCTTAGATTATTTAATTATTTACTTTCATTATTTTTTAAAAAACTGTTATCCTTATTTAATTTCTTTATTTTAAAATTCGGTATAATGTAACTGGAGAAAATTTTAAACCAAATGCGTATTTTATAACTCATTCATCAACAATTACTAAATTATTTGATAATCGAAATAATTCATAAATAAATAAAAGACATTGATTTATTATCGCTAGTTTATAATTGCTATACAAGATTATTTATGGACTTGTGCCGATAGTGAATAAAATATACGGTTTATGTTTTTGGTACAAATTGTTAAATTTTTATATTACAACAGTTCCTTATTATGAGCGTCGGCAATTTTTTCATGTCTTTATATATCATTTATATATGTATATAACAACCATTACCTTTTCTACATATATCACACATACACGCGAACACATGCACGTATATATATATATATATATATATAATTTTGGCATTTTAACAGGCTTTTCAAATAGCAAATCTTATACGTGAGTATATGGAAGTTCTTCAATCACCTTTGGAAATTCAAAAACCAGATTCTGCGATTGTGCAACAGATGAATCAAACGCACATGATAAATCATCAGCAGATCGTAAACGGTAGTACCGGCAATCGAAAGTCTCGACCACCGTCAGTGTTACACCGGGGAGCACCTGTTATTCATACACAAGCTAGTTAAAATTCATTTGTTTCTCTCTTTTGTTGATTTTAAGTATATACTGGTATGTGTTTCAGTTAAAAATTATATGTACTATTCAACTTGTCATAAACGTGGGTGTTTATAAGGATTCCGAGGTTCTATTCCATTTATATTTATATTTATTAAATTATTATAAAGAAAAACAAAAATTAAAATGTTGAATAAACATGTCTATTCTGCAGAGCGTTAGATAAATTAAAATTATACATTTAATTATTATTCAACTTTTTAATTCGCCATGAATTATTTATATGTGATAATTATATTTATGACTATTGAAATGGATCTTATAGTTTGTATACATATCATAACTTATATCTATTTAATTTCTTTCCATTAAAATTGGGTACAGTGAAATTTTTTACAACGTAAAAATGTTATACAATGTAATTTTAATGACAGTGTGTATTTTGTAACTTGCTAATCAACAATTACAGTAAAATGAATCTGGTTTATTATTGCTAGTTTTAAAGGTAAATTTTAGAATGATACAAATTTATTACAGATGATATAGATCTATAATATTGCAAAATACTACCACTTAAGATAGTTTATTACTTTTACCCGATAGCAAATTAAACACTAAAATGAAGACTAAGGTCTTCTTTTTTTTCCTGTATGAATTATGAAACTTTAATATTATGACAATATCCTCATTTTTAGTGTTAGTAATTTTTTTATTTATTTATAAATATATATGTAACAATTGTTGCCTTTTATATAAGTATCGTATATGATATTGACTATTTAAAAAATATAAATAAGAATAAAGTATTGTCATCATATATTTCGTATTTAAGAAAGGAAATGAAAAAACATAATTCATAATAGCAGTTATAAGACAGGATTGTATATATTTATACATAACATGATATAAGTTCATATGTAAGATTTCTAATTAACAAATGAACAATCAATACTATTACATTTTATCCGATACTTTCAAATTTATCGATTGATATAATTATAATAGATCATTATAGGGGTGAATTACTTCTATTCATTAATAGATAATTATCTTTATATTAAAGTATACATTATTGATATATTTTGTGTAAAAATCAATTTTCTTAGTTTCATTAAAATACGATATACGAAAAATAATCAATAAAAATTAAAAGTATTATATTTTTAGGTACTCATTAAATACAATTTTAAATATAAATTTAGTTTGTATTTTAAAATAAAAATAATTTTATTTTATAAAAATATTAAGTTTAATAAAATTATTGACTTCATATTACAAAATATTTATAAACTATATATGAATAACAATATATGAATATTGAGAAAAAAAAAATTATATTAATAAAACTGTTCTCTTTTACACATAAATTTTAAGAGTTCGGTCGAAAAGTTTAAGAAAATGTTTAAAATTATTTAGATGTGATGCAGAAAAATTTACATAAATACGATTTTAATTTGAATAACAATTTTATACGATTTTATACGATTTTATTTAATAAATACGATTTATTATAATATGATGTGAATAAACCGACTAAAGTTATCGTTATTTACTTTATACTATATATATCAGCTTTTTTCATAATTAAGGCAGTATTTTTTTCAGTAATCTAATTTAATTATTAATTAAATTAATAAATTAAAATTGATTAAAAAATTTTTACTTAAATAAATTATTAAAATAAATAATTAAAATAATTATGTTAATGATAAGTAATAATATGTAACTAATATAAAAGAAAAATATTCAATATTTTATTTTAATCATTAAATGACACTAATTTTCATTCAGTGTAATTGATATATTCAGTAGAAATATGTATTCTATAAAATAAACAAAATTTATGCTCAATGATACATGAATTATCCTATCTTTACTGAACTATTATTATGACTTATACAATAATTAACTATTATCAATTATTATTAATTTTTTTTAGTGTTTTAAACTATTACTTCATAAAGTTTTTAATTAACGTTTGGTTACGTCATTTTTAGAAGTTACTGACAGAATATTTTGTAAATAAGAAATTAATTTGGTAAAGATAGGATTAACATATTTTATTAAAGTGACTAAGTTATTAAATAAGTAATTGCAATTATTAAAAATATTTTTGTAAATACCAAATTAAAAATTTGAGCTAATACAATTTATGCTTCTAATTTATTCATTTACGAAAAAGCAATTTTCATTATAAATTGGATACAAATAATCTTTAATGCAATTTGAATAACAACATTACTTGAATTTTAAGACAGATATTTTTCTTTTAAAATGGAAGCATTTTTCCGTACAATAAAACATATTTATTAATATACTTCACATTGAAATATTAATCATATTATGGTATTTTATTTTGATACTGTTTTAAATTATCATACAAGTACTATTTGAAATTCAAAATATTTTTTAATTAGAATTGAAAGATGTAGTTAAAAAATGATAATTTACGTATTAGTGTATACATTAAAGTAAATATATTTTTTGAAGAACTGTTTTTACTATTGCATTTTTACAAATCTAAAGACTTATTTATAAAAGGTCGTATTTCTATTTCAATTATTTTAGTCAGTAGTTATATCTAAACTTCTACAGTGCATGCTCCCATTGTTTTTCTTTGTTCAATTTGAATGTGACATTTTTTTACATAAATATAATTCTTAATTTTGTTGTTCTCAATATGTAAATATGAGTTGTGAATGGTAATGATAATTCCATAAAATAGAGAAGTTAGACAACTATTTATTTATTCATTTTTAATTGTCATTAAATAAATTGTAAAGGATAATATAATGATTTTTTAAAGTTAATTATTATGATGAAGTAAAAAATATGAGAAGCAATATTTTATTGATTTCATATAAAATCTAAATATACATGAAAACATTTATATTAAAATTTGAAGTTTTAAATGTTTAATAACTTTATCTATGATTAGTTTTTAATGAAATAGTAAAAGAATGCTTTATTTAATTAATTTGAGATGATAATTATTAATGGCTATTAAAACTTCCCATAATTGGCTAATAATATTAGAAATAAATAAGCAATAAAATGTTTAATATTTAAAATACAGTATTTTTATCAATTAGATTAATTTCACAGTTTTAAAAGCTTTGAAATTTTAACCTACTAGTATTATTCAAACATTTTTTGGTTTAAATATTAATATGAATTATAATTCTCAACAAACTTATTAAAATAAAATTTTTCTATGTATTGTTGGGTTAAATATTGACACATATTAAGGATGACTGTGATTCGCATTATGTTAGTGTTTTAATTTACTATGTATTTAAAAATATAGAATAACATGATAAAAATTTATGTAAAGTAGAAAAAATTATTGAAAGCTACGAGTGAATAAACATATGTATATGCCTACTGTGAAATTGTGAATGATGGATAAAACATAGCGATATAAACAAGTAAATAAATAAAAACATAAATAAAATATTGGTTAATAATGTTATTTAATTAATTAAGTAATTTATGAAATTGCTATGTATATACTATATATTGTATTTATGAAATATGTAGACAATTCTTCGTAATAATAGAATTAATGGAGATAAATGAGGTAATAAATAAAAAAAATGAACTCATGGGCATGATTGATGACACGAGATATGAATAGAATACGTCTATATGGCTAAAATTTGCATATACTTAAGCAAACACGTCTATATATTATAATAATTATACTAATGTATTTAAACTCTGTAATAAAAATATAATAAAGCGACATTGTATTACGAAACATTATTTATATGCATGAAAAATTAAAATTCTTGTACAATTTTATTTATATTTATTTGAAAAAAATTAAGTAGTTTCAGTCAATCTTATTAGATTCTAAATATTTTTAAGTTCTTGTTATTAATATTCACGCGGCTTTCTAAAGCCTACATACATTGTAATTTATAGTAGTTTATAAAAAATATTTCAAATATATCAATGTAAAAGTAATATATTTTGTACAAATCTCAAGTAATAAAAATCATTAAGTGTAGCAGACTAATTAATTGGAATGTTCATTATATTATATATTATGAACATATTTTTTCATACTGTGAAAAATTTTACATAATTTTATTTATAGATTCGGAGTAAACTAGTCTCTTAAACCCTGAAAATATTTACAAATGTGTTACTTTTATTCGAAAGAAACCTTTATATTTATATAGTAAATGTATGTGAATTAATTTTAGCCTTATATGCTGATTCGAAGTTGGGTTGCGTATTATGAAGTGATATATAAAATGCAAATAAATGGTTAAAATTTTATTGATCAAATAATTATCATTAAAAATAAAAAATAGATCTTTAGAAAAATAACAAATCCCAATAGAAATGAAAAGGAGTTATTGAAAATGTTATTGAAATAATGTTAATGTATTAAAAACAATCAATATAGATACATACATTTTTATTATTTACGGTTCTTTATATGATAATCAGACAAGTAACAGTGTCCGTCGTGATCAATTATTTAATCCGTGCCTCGACCACTTAATCTTAAATTATGCTTACTTAGATACAAACTCGATTTTTTCTGGTCATTCAATGCATGTCGCATTTAATTCTTTTTTTTAATTATTCAGTAATGTTTCCATCTTTTAAGTAAATATAGTGGGAAACATAACTCAAAAATAAATGAAGAAAATATAAATATATTAGAAGAAAGATATTGCATGATTTGGCCAAGGCATAGATGATGGTATTTTGTGGAAACGCGTACGTACATATAGTATAGATACATATTAAATTCTATCTATAATCTACAGTCCCAATATTGACGAAGATCGTGTTTTTGTTTTTCTTGATTTTTGTTCTATTGTTAGATGCGTATTTTACTACTTTCTTCATTATCTTCTAATCTTATTTTCTTTCTGAATTATTTTTTGCATTATACAATGTTCACTTTTGTTGTGCGTGTATTTGTGCGCGCGTATGTATATGTAGGTTCTTCACAGGCTAGCTTTGGACTTAAATATATCATATATTGCTCTCGATATTGAATAAAAGAAAAAAAGTACAGAACCCACGCATGTTATACAGTTGTATAAGAATTTAATACGTGACTCCTCCATTCAGAAGTGCTTACAACAAGATTTTATAACACACGTATTTTTGCTAATTTTAAAAGGCTTTATACTTTAATTTTTTTCTTCGTTATTTTATTTTACTTTTTTTGAGGATTTCCTGCATTATATTTTCACTTATTTTTTCCCTTTTGGGATATTTTAAAAATCTTATTTATCATCTACGAAGCAACATCAAATGCTCAAATTTCGATAAAAATATAGAATCGAAATTTTTGATCTAGCCTTTTTATTGTACAGCAGTATATAAAACACGCATGGAGTTGGTTGGAAATAATTATAATTTAATATTTCTCAGTGGTTGTTATATTTAATATCCTATACTTTAAAACGAAATAAATATTACAAGTATGTATCTTTTGTAGAGCTATTCCATTATGTATAGATACTTTATTAATTCATTTAATTTAATTTAAGTGCATCATACAGTATATTATGAATTAGTATGTTTCTGTAGTATCGTGAGTAACTTTGTAATCTCAAAAAATTGTAGAGGGAACTTAAGTACTTTCTTATATCATTAGTTTTCTTTATTTAATAATTAATTTAGTTATGTTTAGTGGAAATGAGTTTTTCTTTCTATTTTCTTTTGCTATTCATTTGCATATACTTTTACAGGACATTACAGAATAAAACGTAAATGATAGTAATGCACTTAAAAGGTAACAGCAATAATGCGTGAATGTATTTGTTCTGATACATGTGCATGTGTTTGGCTAAGTAAAATAAATAAACAGATAAATATATAAAAAGAGAGAAAAAGATGGGGGAGAAAGAATGTATTCGGTTACAGTGTTTAATTTTAATTATCTTAATAAATATTTTTCCAATAATTTTTCTTTAGACTTAGTAATATAGAATTCACATTCTTGAATTACATTTGTTGTTTGTAACTTAAAAATAAATTATATCTTTTGAAAGTATTTATTCTATTTTATATCAACAAAATTTTATGCTTTGTCATTGTTATAAATAATTCCAAAATTTAATATAAATTGTAATTTATATCTTATTAATGGATGAACTGTTTCATTTTGTTAATTAAAATATTGTTTTTCAATCTATTTTTTTTATATTTATTTATATTATATATATTATTTATATTAATATTAATATATTTATATTAATTTATAAATTTTAGAGTGAAATAAAAATTTTAATTCTGCCATGATATTCTTAAATGATATAAATAATAAATTTAAAAGTAAATTTTAATATTATATTTTTTTTAATATTAATTTACTAAAGTGAATTGGCAACTGAAAATAGTTATATTAATTTGATATATTGTGATTCATAAGATATTATATAAAAGTTCTAAACTAACATTAAATTTTGCCATATTTGTTAATGCAGACAAAATAAATAAATAAATAAAATTTAAATAATTAAATAAATCTATTTATCAGTTCTCTCATTAGTGTATATAAAAATAACAAAAGAAAAACACTATAATTTCTTAAATTAATTGATTGAGTATAGCTTGATGTTGCTTCGCATGAATATAAAAAAAGTATTAGATAATAATAACAAATAACTAATTCAGAATATTAACAAAACGTGCATAAATATATCAAATAATATAATCAATATTTTTTTATAAAATGCACAATCTTTAAGTGATATATGCATAAGTGCGCCAACAATTTCTTTTTGTTGTACAATAGTAAGACAAAACACACAATGGTCCTTGTTTACAAATGTTCCTAAACCTTCAAGATCAATTAATAAAAAGGCAAGAAGTTGCATACCTTTTCGCTTGAGATACAACGAAATAATCTAATTTAACTAAGTCGTCAGGTCTCAACTGTAGGAACGGTTACTGTTTAATTGGAAATTGCACGTTTAATAACACGACGACAAGTACGACACCGAATTATAATTAAAAAGGTACATTTATTTGTTCTTTGTCGAAGTCAAACTTTTTTTCTGTCGTAAGGAAAACCGTAAGGCTTTCGTGCCTTGAAGAGGGCAAAACGGCCAGCGTCGAACCCCGAACAAAGAAGTAACAAGGAGGAAAAAAGATATCATTTACCTTTAGTGATTATTATTTCGACATTTATTTTTTCGTACATAATAATAGTAAATTTATAAATATAAAGAATTGTATGTAATATTTGCGTAAAAATTTCTAATATATAGAAATCGAAGGTAAAAAAACGTAGAAAAAATGAAATGTAAATAAATATCGATTTGCGCTCATAAATTTTTTCCTCCTTGTTTCTTGATTTTAACAATATGCAAGGCGTGGCCTCTAAAGCTTACGTAACTAATTACATATTTTATATTCATTAACTATAGGTTTGGATTTATGCATATTATATTATACTCTAGTTACATCAATCGCTTTGACGAAAAATATGTGTTTCATAAGTACATCATAAGTACACGCACACAGACTTAAATTTCTTGCAAGTAGCAATGCTGATACCGAAATAACATATTTTTTTGTTATTGAATATCATTTTTTATTATTTGCATACAAAGTGCGAATTAAAAGATTTATGCTTGTAAGTGCAAGCTTTAATGTTTTATTTTTTTATATTCTTTTATTACGGGCATGCAAGGTTTTTACACCGTGCAGCCTCAACGTCGATTTACATCATTGCTAGTAAAAAACAGTCGAATAGAAACATAGATTAGTCTCATATGGATACAGATTATACATACATACATATATATATATATATATATATATATATATAATTTTTCATTTATGATTTTTGTTAAAAAAATCGGTTTCAACATTTTATTACAATGTAAATATAATATAAAATCAATTCATGGATTTCTATAAAAATTTTACCTAGGAATTCTCCAACACATCTGATTCACATACAATTAGCTGAATTCGTTTTATAAAGATTCATTATATCTGTACAATAACATTTCTTCTAATACATAATTACGATTCTATGTTTCTATTAAACTCGACTTTGAGGTTGTCTAACGAATATCAGCGTTATTTGTTGATTTCTTTATTTAATCTTTATTGTTCTTCTAAAGAAGCTTTTAAAGATACGTATAATGTATACCTAATCAAAAACAATATTTAGAGGTATTTTTGAAGGTGCGTGATCAGCATCTCTATAAGTATACATTTTATTTCGTTCTTAATGTCTTAGCAACATTCAACAATTATAAATAATATATTTTAATTACTTTGCTCCTAATGATGATTTGCAATTCACCTTAACAATTTTTCAATTTTAAGCATATGCTAAAATAAGTTATACATATATTTAAAACTGATATACTTTTTTATATAGACTTTATTATAGACCACCTGCGGTCGTTTATTACTGTTTCAAAATTTTTTTAAATTTTTTTCCTTTTTTCTTATATATGATTTATAAATTCTTAACCTTTGTTCGTAATGCTTATTTTATTAACAACAAAACTCAATGATACCACTTTTTAATTTATTTGTTTCTTACATTTATGAACGCGAGGATCATTCGTACTTTTCCTATTCATGTTATTATTTGGTTAGTATTAAATTATTCCAATGAAATACTCGTAACAAAATTTTTTTTACATATTAACATCTCTTAAAATAACAAAATTTATAAATTTAAATTTCAACAGTTATATTTTTCCTCTTTAAAATGACTAACATGATAATCTATATGGACGTATGTCTGTTTAAGTGGACAAAAAGTAGAGCGAGAAATAATCAATGCTCGCGACTCACAGATGAACCGTAAAGCGATTGAGTGCACAGGCACAATAACATCGCTCGAAGCTCCTAGCTTATGCTTTTTATTTGCGACGAATTGATGTCACACTTACTATTAGGAATAACTTTAATATTATTTCATAAGTCCCTTAAAATCGATGAAAAATTAATTGTTATTCTACCGAGATCATACGCAAAAAATTATTATAATGAAAATTTTCATCTTTTTATTTGGACCTGATTTTTGCGAAATTACTGTATTTTATATTGTTGACTAGAGATCATTGAACGGAACTCCTCAGTTTTACCTTTTCACATTCTTTCCTCGATTCATATTTTAAAGCAAAAGAGTAGTTTGCGCAAAAGGAAATTTGTTCGATTTGTAACAAGTAGCTCGATGAAGACTTCATCATCTTTCACCTTTAACGAAGACCTGTGTAATATTCTGGTAATCTTCGGTAGCGTTGGTCAGGAGCTACTTTTCTTGTGTTTTTAATTACACGATTTAATATATGGTATATATATTCCTTTATTAAGCGATAAACCTACTAGGATTGAAATCCCTGTTAACAAAGGTAAAGCCACGAAACTCATCTTGATTTATACAAGGGACCACATCTGCATTTATCGGAGTTAATATTGGATCCTCCTTTGTGAATTCGGCGTCAAAATTAACAGCGTCCTTTTTGTTTTTCTGAAAATAATTCATAAAGCACAATGCATAAAATATCTATTGTTATTATAAAGTTTTAATTACTAAATAGACATTGTATAAATATATACAAATTCAATAATCTTAATTTCTTTTACAATAAAGTATTTTAAATCTTTTTCTAAAAAAATTTACTTTTCTGTTTATATACAAATGTGCTCATATAAATTTAAGTTAATGTTATAATATTGGAAATTATTATCTATCATTAATTTAAGAACATTATTTTCATTAAAAATTTTAATATCAATTTATTACATTTTTATTAGTTTTTTTAATTTAATGTATATATTTTTACTATTACAATTTCTATGTGCTTAAAAATAAAAATGGTAGATTAATAAGATCTATTTGCAAATGTTTGTGTTTGACATTACATAACTCCAAGTCATAATATCTGTAATTCAAAATAATTAATGCAAATGATTATTTAGTGTCAAATTATTTTTATTAATGTAATTAAAATTAGTTGAAAAAAAGGAGTTATATATTAATATTTATATAATTTCAATTTACTTTATAAATTTACTGCTACCTTATTTTGAGATAAATATTTCAAACAATAATAAATAAATAAATATTTCTAAAATGTATTACTATGTTAACATTTAAATTAAAAAAAAAATCAGTATATATCGTACATAAAATTTTTATGTCATTAAAAGCATTATTTGTATTAAAAATTTAAAATATCATTATCTTTTATGTAATATATTTTTATGTATAATATTTTATGTATTATTTTTATACATAATATTTTATGTATGATTTTTATGTATAATATTTTATGTATTATTTTTATGTATAATAATATTGTTTTCAATTCTATATTACTAAAGTACACCAAATATCGATTTAACAAAGAAGTTTGCTTGAATATTCAGTTGAATGTAAACAAATCAACTAGACTTACGATTTTCGGCTTAAATGGAGGTTTGACTTTACGCACTTCGAGTGACTCCCAGTCCATGTTTTGGAAAAACGAGTGTGTTCGGATTGCGTTTTCGGTTCCGTTTGCAACTACGCAGCCCAATCTTCTTGCTGCATTTTTGGTCATGAAGCCTTTTAAAATAGAGACGGCTTCATCGCTTAGCCAGACTGGATACAGTACATCATCCCTTAGAATTGATTCAAACAGGTCATCTTCATTATCAGCTTCAAATGGTGGCTGTCCAACCATCATTTCATACATGAGTACACCTAGCGCCCACCAATCAACGCTTGCGCCATATTCAAGTTCTTGGAGTATTTCTGGGGCAATATAATCAGGCGTACCACAGAAGGTTGCCGTCGTCATTCCGTCAAGAATACCTTCTTTGCACATGCCGAAATCTGCGAGTTTACAATGTCCCTCTTGATCAAGCAGAATGTTGTCCAGCTTTAGATCGCGATAGATGACGCCATATTTGTGGAGAAATTGCAAGGCTAGTGTCACTTCGGCGGCATAGAAGCGCGCACGGGCTTCTTCGAATTTACAAGCTTTTTGAATTTGGAACATTAAGTCACCTGGAAAGGATGATCCTCCATTTATAAAACTTTAAAAATTTAAATGTTATATATTATAAATGCATTAAATTAAAATATTGTTACGTATACAGAATATTTAATAACTTGTTGAGTTGTTAACTAGTTGTAGTTTCACTGATGCATATTTTATTTTTATTCATAGTTTATTAATCTAAGTTTTGATTAAGAATTTTTAATTATTTACCAAATAAAAAAAATTATAAAAGTAAGAATAAAAACGTAAACATTATATATTTAAGCTCACCTCCATTAACATACTCCATAACAAAGAATAAACGTTCTTTTGTTTGAAAACAGCTGTGTAGTGCTGTAAGGAATGGATGCTTAGCAGCTAAAACTAGAATTCGCTTCTCGGTCATAGTGCAGTCAACATCATCGTCTTGTATAATCACATCCTTCTTGAGTACTTTAACTGCGTAAACTTCGTCAGGATGCCCCTTCTTTTCAGCCAGCATTACTTTCCCAAAGCTGCCCTTGCCTAGAACCTTAATAAAATGAAAGTCCGCTATGCTGATTTTGCATAAGTCATTTTGTTCACAGCTCGCTGTTTCCTCATCGCTGGGTGTTACAGCCTCTGTTTCTTTGAGCTGTTTTTGAGTTTGTGGCAAGGATTGATCTTGATTCGGGCCTGGCATTTCATTGATCGATGAGCTTGTTGAAACGACCGATTGAATCGATGATTTGTAGTTGATTCGAGGTACTTTTATATGCTTGTCTGGCGAAATACCTATAGTGCTAAGAACCTCAGCCATCGCTTTCATGTTGATACCACAATTGTTTGCTACATTTTTCTGACACCGCTTGTGGACGTTCATATCGCAGACTGAGTAGAAGATCAATAAATTAAATCTTAGTTATTGCGAATTTTTAAATAAAAAGGTAAGTCATTTAATACATTTAAGAATTGTCTTTTATTTATTTACAATGTACTTTCGTAAATAATTTTTAGTTGGATAGCAAAAAAATTTGGGTAATTCTATTTTATAACCTTCATATTTATTACGTTTTTGTATTAATTCTTATAAATAATAACTAAGTAATAAAGTATTATATAAGTAGTAGTTTTCAGTTATATATACATTATAGTTATGCAATAGAATAAAGTTATTGAACGACTATTTCGAATAAATAATTATGAGAATTGAAAAATTTTCGATAATTCAATTTTACATGAAAAAAAAACGGTTTACAATTTACAAGTTTTTTCAATTTAAATAAAGATTCTTACAATCACAAATTAAAATTTTCTTAATTAAATTATATAAAATTAATAGAAAAACACGTATTATAAAATAAGAGATAATGCTATTTTCATAAAATTAAGTCAAAGTTTACTAAAATTAATCAATAAGACTTTTAAATTTTATATTACTGAAAAATAATCATAAGTTTCTTTGTAAATTTTCTTTACAAATACAATAAATATTTTTCAAGATATATAAATCATTTAATTGTATATATATATACATTTTCATTTTTATTTAAACTACTATGATACATTTTTAATAATATGAAGTGTCAAGAAAAAGCTGATGAGTAAAACTAATTTGAAAATTTGTGATTTGTTTACTATTTATATATTCAGGTAAACTTTTATTTATTTATATTTATTTATATCTATTTGTATATAAAAATGAATTTAAATAGTTGAAGAAAATTATTTCACAATTTTAGAATTCTTAAATATTTTCAGTAAATTAAAAAAATTTAAATATTACCTTCACATTGGAAGCCCTGTCTTATTAAGCCATACAGAAGTGAACCACAATGATCACAAAATGTAAATCGCTTATAATTGTGTATCACAAAACGGTGGGGGAGATCTATGTTGAATCGTGGTCCCTGCGTACACTGACTTGATTGTAACATTGTTTCTTTCGACTGGAAATATAGATTAATTTTTCATTGATAAATATAAATCATGTTTTATGAACCACTATTATAAATATTTCCTTTATATATTTTTTTATTATAAATCATTATATATCATACATCATTAATTTTATCATTTTTTAAATAAAATAAAATATTTTACTGTCAAGAGATTACAATTTTATAAACATCAGTTTTATAATAAATAGTAATATATTTATAACATAATAGATCATTTTGCCTATTATTAAAAAATGTTTATTTTACCTCATCTCGCATTCCTGGACATTTTGTAACAACTTGCTCATGACACCTTTTATGAACTACACAGGTACAAACTGAAACAATTACAGAATATTTTTTAGAGATAATTAGGTAATATGCTTTACGACATAAAAACAAAGCGTGCACATGCATTTTGTTAATTGCACAATGAAAATTATAATTTAATTTCTATAATATAATAAAAATAAGTGGTAAAAATATTATGAAATGCTGAATTAATGCAAAAAATTAAGATGATAATCCCTTTTGTAAAATGTTTAAAAAATTTGTAAGTCCTATAAGAATAAAGTAATGTACAAAGAACTGAAAAATAAAATGTTTGTTAGTTTAACCCATAGTAAATAAATTATAGAAACCCTTAACATAAAAGTAAGAGATGAAAAATAAACGTCAAGAAATTATTCGGTTCTTGATTGTTTTTAAATTTCAAGATGACTTAATAAAATTAAATTTCTTTTATAGCGCAACACATATGCAGACAAACATTCTTTGATGTTAACAATAATAACCAGAATGGCCATCGTTTCATAGATATTTTATATTTTTTATTTACGACAATAATAATAAGAGCAATGATAATCATAATTTCTTTGTTTATAATGATCTCTTATATTAAAAATAAATATAATAAAATAATTTAAAATAAATATAAATAGTGTAGACATAGATAACTAAATATAAACAAAGGAAAAAAATAAACATTTTTTTATAATATTAATAGCATATTTATGAAATATATTGCCCAGACCTGGTAAAAACATAATTAATAATCGCTGAAAAACATGACTTGTGTCTTTCTCACCTTGACACTGATAGCCCTGCTTGCCCAAGCCCCTGAAATACAACAGACAAAAACGCGTCACATCATCTCCTCTGCAAATCCCCCCTGGTCAAACATATAGGTGTATGCCTTCTCCGATAACTTAATAAACATAGGCTAGATTAACTATGTTAGGTTCTTAAGTTCTTACACACAGTAAAAATACAAAAACGAAAAGCAATATTATTGAGAACGATTACTTATCACGTATTCATTCATTAAAGGTTATTTTTAATTTTTGTCTTTTCTCATTTTTTATTCAATATTTATGACTGATAAGAATTTAACTTTCTAAAAGAAATCTATTTTTTTTTTTCAGCATGAAAGTACCAAGTACCATAGAAAAGATATTCCCAGGCATATAATATATATATAATAAAATCTTTACAATGAAAAATATAAAATTTATATTTTTTAAAGGTGTATAGCACTGAAATATGCATTACAATATAATTGTAAAATGTTTGAATATTATTATAAAATAATATGATAATTTAATTTTACTAATTTTTAATATATCAAATAACATTTTTTTTACTGATGATTAATGATTTCAGTCTTAATCCTTCAAATTATAAGAATATTTTAAACTTCTTTTCAATAAACTGTTTAGTCAGTGACTTTATGTAATAATTTAATAATTAATATAACAATATTAAGATAATTAAGACGATTATCTTAAATAAGTTTAAATATATTTTAATAAATATTATAATATACTATTATTTAGTTACTAAATAAAAATTAATTAATATAATGGTTAATTTGAAAATATGTAACAAAGGCGATATTAAATTTCTAAGTAGTTATTTAAATATTAGTATTTACAGAAATCAATTTACAGTTTTTCTTTTATTTGTTTTTTTATTTACTTAAATTTTCTAATAAATATTTTATGGCAGAATATTTTTCACTATAGTATTTTAACAAAATTAGTACAATAATAATTATAATTAGAAAAATAGAATTAAAAATAAAATATTAGGAAAAAAATAAAACCATATCAATGGAATAGTATTAGCAATAGTGTTATTAAATTATGTACTAAAATATAAAATTTATATTGAATTTATTGAAAATCTTAAAAATACCATTTTTCCATATATTAAGTGTTACTTAAAATTAAATAAATATACAATTCCATGAAAAATTATTATTATTTTGTAGAAATATGATTTTTAAGAATATTTCAATTTGATATTCATCATAGGTTAAATTTCAATTACATAAAAGAATGTTAAGCATGCGAACCCCTTATTGTTATTAAAGAAGAATGATCATTTGATTTTTCTATAATGTATACCATATGAATTCTCGACAATGTGAACAAAATGTGGGTTGTCTTAAAAAGGTGGCCATGAATTTATGTCCATTGACTTGATGAACCCTCCGTCTCATGGCACCTCGACGACCTTTGAAGCCTTGCTGACGTTCTTTGAATTCACGTCTGGGTTCTTTGCTCCTATTCATATTGCTACTAATCCCTTCTCCATCTCCTATACCACATCCTGACTGTTGTGTTTGATTATTCCGTTGTAATTCTATTTTTATTCTTAATTTTCCTTGAGGCTCTAGATCAACCTAAAGATTATTAGTTTATGTTACTATCTTATAATTAATAGCTACTTTACATATAAACATATTAATTAGATAAATATAAGTATATTTTATATTATATTATATATAAAAGGTTCATATTATTAAAGAGCAGTATAAAATTAATTTTTTAATCTATAAAAATATATAATTATTTCAGACAATAATTTACTGTACATGGCAAATAAAATACTGTTCTTTATTGAATTACATTTAAATTTTATCAATAATTTCCAAACCTAATGTGTATTATATGATAGTTATATTGTATAAATAAATAATAACATAAAATTTAATTATTTGTGTTTTATATAGAATATAAAAATATGTTGTAAATACAAATTCTTTTTCTTACCCAGTATTTTGGATATATAATACACATTTTATCAAATGTTTCTTGATGGATTTTTAATAATCTCTGCAAGCACTTCATTATTCCATAATTACGATGTGAATTAAACATTTTTATTTTAATTTATAATGATGGATAAAATTTCAGTTTATCATCTATGAAATTATTGTAAAAAAAATTAAAATTTAAATAAATACATAAATAAAATACTTTTTAAAAATAAACTCTATATATATATATATATATATATATATTGATTACATCCATATGTGACTAATTATAAAGAGACTCATTTATAAAACTACGGTCTTATATGTCTTAGACTTAGATGTCATAAAAATAAATGAGTGATTATAGAAGCTAAAGTTGTACTATATAAAATTTATTTAATTTAGCATGTGTAAAATAATCTATAAATATTTTCAATTTGTTTGAACAAGCTAAATAATTATAATTTTAGTTTTTTACATATTTCTTATATTAAAAAAAATTTAATATCAATTATATTTACACAATGATAGATATTTGATTCTTATCTTTGATAATTATACAATTGATAAAATGAGTACAAATTTTAAATGTTTAAAAGTTATTTATAATTTACCTAATTTTAGTGTATTTACATTATTTAAAAATTAGATTAAAAATACAACAAATAATAAATATTATGATTCTAAATTTATTTTATATATTAATTTTTAAAGGAAATATTTTATTTATATATTGATTTATAATCATAAAATATGTTAATAAAAAATATTTAATTGGTTTTTATTTACATAAGCAGAGCCAAATTTTTAAATTCAAGCTGTTATATCTATACATAGTTTCTACAAAAATTTAAAATGATTTTACAATTTATTTGTATATTTTAATCAACTTTAATAAGGTTAATTACATTTTTATTAAAAATAAATATTTAATAATATTCTGATAATAATATTAAATTAATGTTTAATAATATTAGTTTTATTTATCCATATACTTTTATATATACAAAGATAATTTGCTATTAAATATAATAATCAATCAATAGAATAATATTATTACAATTCAATAGAACAATTGATTTAAATATTTAATTTAGATATAGATATTTTTAATAAATAATTTTTAATAATTCTTTTTGGAAGTATGCTAATATATAGATTTTAAACTTGAAACAAAATATAAATTTTCTCTATGTAGATACCATACCCAAAAATCAGCAGTTTCATCATCTCGCTGAATCAGTTCTTCAAATGGTATACTGCAATTAGCAACAAAGTCATCTGGTTGTAAAGCTGCATTATGAAAAACTGTGAGGCCTAATAGTATAGCATTATGAACTTCGTGTGTAAAACACTCATTCCACACAGGATCAAAGGTTTTTGGTTTAGTGGAAGATCGATTAAGATACTTTTCATCAATGTCTAATTGTACATAAGGATCAAGTATAGGTGATTCTTCTTGCCAAAATTTGCGTTGTTTATCTGTAGCACGTAAACTGGATGCTTCACATATTTCCACTTTTATTGTACCCGTAAACATGATGATGTCCAAGATATAGTTAAAGATAAAAGAAAAACAGTCTTATACTTAAGAATTGATAAAGATATCAATGTGAGTTTAAGTTACAAGAGTAGAAAACAGAATTAATTATAAAAAGTTGGAAAAATAAACAATAAATAGAGGCAGAACAGTATCACAGAGCTGTTATTAAAAAAAAATCATCTACTAGAAAATCTCAATAATAATTAGATGTAAGAAAGAAAAGGAAAGAAAAGAGAATAAGTAAAATAGTGTTAAATAAATTTTTGTTTGCTTTTGAAATTAAAAAGGAAGAGAACGGTAGCAAGATTTTTTTGTCTTTCTTTTTCGTTTGCTAGTTATGTCTAGCTTATATCTTCCGCCCTTGTTCTTGTCAACGATGCAGCACTACTAGGTGAGAAAAATTGACACATTTCCTATTTAACAGGCATCACCACAGCACATAAGGTTAATAAATTGACCTCTAACATGAAAAGAAGGCTTCGTGTTTTCTTTGTAACGGTATTGTTCGAGGTCAGAGACTTAGTTGTCGTAAGCCTCGATCTGTTCTGACATCCATTTAACATTTCCTATTTCTCGCTTTCTTGGTCTCTCTTTTTTTCCTCCTCTTCTATCCTCTTTTTCTTTATGCGCGCGTGCCTAAGTCTGTATGTGTACACATCTCAGGGTGGTTTCAGCCCCTCGGTCCGTTCGTTTCCTTCTAAAATATAGCATGAAGGAGAAAGGAGCTAGAAAGCTTGCAAATACGTATACACAACAGCTCACTTAGCACTTATTATTGCTCCATAATCCTTGTATTCAATTTAATTTACCACGTTAACTGCATGTTCCGTAGATGAAGAGGGTGAAGTATCAAATAGATTCCTCCTCAGATGGTAGGTATTGTAAATTAGTCAGAGCTTGTACTTGATGTAAGAATGGGTTCGTGACAACCCTTTCGCGATTTCTCGCATACCACTCACAGCGTACGCACGCGCGCTTTAACTATCCTTATTCTAATGGCTCATTTATGATTCGATGGCGAACACTTTTCCTCGCCATGCGTGGCTCTAAACGTATACGCGCCCTTCGCACGTGCCTTACAGACTATGAGGACTTTTGCTTGTAGCTTAATCTTCGATGCATAAGCGAAAAAATAGCTTCTTTGTTAAGATCTTCGTGCCTCATTTTTTCATAACATTTTCACTTATGTGCTTTTGTTAAAAACATTGAAGGTTGCATAAATAGCTTTCCTTCTATCAAAAAATTATCAACATGTAAGTTCTAATAGTTTGAAAATGTTTTTAATCACGAAATAAAGAAACGAAATAACGCTAAAAAAAGCATTTCAAAATTTTATTAATATATTTTATTCGTGGGTGTAAGTCTGAATATTAATTTTTTATTAATTTTTAATATATTTTTTTTTGAAAAATTGTTTGTCAATTATTAGTAGCATCAAATTTCAAGATTTCATTTAATTAAATAATAATAAAAAAATACTATATTCGAGAACTATGTCTATAAAATTTAATAATTCATTTGTGTCCATAATTATAAATGTTAAATAAATATAAAGTGTCCATAATACGACAAATGATAAAATAAAATAATAAAATTATAAAATAATTTACATAGTTTTTAATTATTTCTATCTACTATTGTTTCTAACAAACATCATAATTTTTCTTTTCTTTTTGGGGCATCTTCTAATAAATTATCTATTAAAAGAATCATTCTTGAAACATCTAATGATAAAGCGAAATTTGAATATTTAGAAAGTCAAGTAAAACGGTTATTTTTGGATAATATGAATGTTTAGGGTAATAATTAAAAATCTACTGCAGAGTGTAACATTGTAATTTAATTCATTCATCGTAACGTATATTTTTTAATATAAAATGTGTATTTTTAAAAATCAATTATATATAATTCCATAAAATTGTAAAATATGTAATTTGTATTTCATATATGGAAAGGTGATTGCCTCAATTCTTTAAATTCTAAACGTAATTCTTTAGTTACAATTACAGAATTGATGGGATGTAATATAGTTTTTAGGATAGAATACAACAATCTGCTAATATGTGTATAAGTAAAAAAATCTTGTTACTTAGGAACCGTACTTAGTTAATATACTGTTAATGTCGTCTTATGGTATTAATGCATACATTACATTATTTATGATATTGGTACTTGAAATAGGATGCAAAAATAACCAGTGTGAAAATGAACAGTTAATCATACATCATTTTACCCATTCGATCACGTAACCTCATTGAGTATTAATCTTTGATATACTCGGTTATATTTTAATGTAAATCAGAAATTATTGTTGGGTGAATGTATGATTTATGAAATTATAACTAATTGTTATAATTTTCCATTTTATGTAATAGTGTGTAATTATGCAATCGAGTGATTATTGAATCTTCGAGTTACATTCGTATATATATAGCCGTTAAGTAGACTCTTGAAAACAATGTTTATGTTTGAAAGTTATCGAGTGGTTGTATTGTGTTATATAGAATAAATTTAAAGGATTAAATAAAACAAAAAATTAACATTAATTACAAACCATATTCCATGTATGAAAAGAAAGTAAGGGAATAAAGAAATTATATTGTTTAACAAAAATAAATATATTGATAATAATAACGCAAAGTCAATTTTTATATATTATAATAATATAATGCTTATTAGTAAAGAATTAAAAAAAATGTAATATAGAACCCTATTATGATTAGTTGAAAATTGCATTATTTATAAATATAATTATTTGTAACTATATGGATTTATTTTTATTAAAATAAAGCTAAGATGGTAATATTCTCATACATCATTTTATTTTGTTCATTTCTTGTACGTAAAAAATGTATAATATATTATAAGTACAAAATTTGCAATGTTGAATGTATATTAAAAAATTTGAATATTATTTTTTTTACAAATTATAGAAATTATTTATTAATAAATTTATATATTTTATATATATAGTTAAAATTAAAAGGAAGGTAGCTTCGATATTATGGTGAACTTATATTGATTCTTATGTTTTAATTATAGTCATTTCTTGAATATTTTTGCCATTATGATTATTAGATACCAATTTTTAAACAATCAATAATATTATCACCGTTGTAATATAATAATGTACATTTATTTTTGTATAATATTAAAATAAAAAAAAAGTTTCTTAAAAATATTTTTTTATAGATCTTTTTTATAGAGATTTTTTACAAAACAATATAATTATTTTCTAACATTTTTTTTATTATATTTGTTTTTATTTTTAAAATTATTTTATAAATAAATAAGAATTTTCACTTTATATAAAATATGTATGAAAATTAAAAATATCATAATTTATTTTATTTTTGGATTTTTACAATATTCTTTATATGTAAATCTATCTGTATTTTTAAATTTTAATTATAATAATAATAAAATTAAATCTAAGGGAGAATTTTAAATGTAAATCCAAAATTTTTTAAAGTACAATAACGGCTATTCTAGTCTTTTATAGTTCTATTTTACATAATTATAGAAAGTTTGATTTTAGCTTTCATGATTATATATATATATATATATATATATATATATACACAAGT
>JAPYYT010000596.1:0-44239 GCA_030522565.1 Ceratosolen corneri
TGCGCGCGCGCGAGTGACCTTGGTCGGTCGCGAATTACGCGCTCGCGGGAATTTCACCCGTGTTACTACATCCGCGCGCGAGCTTCCGGCGCGTTTTGCGTGCGTTACACGCCGCTGCCCCGGACCTCTCTCTCTCTCATTCCCTTATCGCCCCTCTCATTCTCCTGGGCGCGAGAAGGTGGCGCGCCTATCGCGCCGCTGCACTTTCAGGGCCTGTCCTCGTCAAGTCTCTGGAAATCGGAGATCCGCGTAGCAGCAGCGCCTCGATTATGCTCGGATGGAAGAATCGGGCCGATGCCGAGTGTCTGTCTATCGCAAGCAACCACGGGCCTTAAAATGCCCGCAGACGTGCCGTGGACGTGCCGATTTACTTCACGCGCTCTTTCCCAACTGGCTGGAGAGTAATTGCGTGCCCGTGTTGTTGTAGGCGGTGGCGGGTGGGGGGGATCGGCGCTGGCTCCAATGCGTCGGAATGCTCCTTTTTTTTTCCGACGATGCCGTGGGCCGCGATGAGAAGAAGTGGTTAGCGAGTAAGGTTGACAAATCGGTTGCTGCTCCGTTGTTGGTTGATTGACCTGGGTAGGCCGGTGCGCGTTTGCGTAACGACGCTGCAAATGCCAATGGAAGGCGCTGCGTTTTTCTCGAGCGGCAGCCCAGGGATTTCGGCACATTGAGATGCACCTTTTTCACTCATTGTTCCTTGTCCCGCGAGTGCGCGTGTGCGCTTATAATACAGTGGCGTTTGAAGGACGGGGCTTATAACGCAATGCCGAGGCGATAAAAAGAGAGTTGTGTAGTCGGTCGGCGTGCGGATGGATTATGTGGTCTGATCGTTTCAAAATCGCCCACGCGCCACTTTATTATTCATCTATGAATTTTACTTTTTGTATGGGTGACCGGCCGGAGCTGTAGACAAAATTCTTCCGATGAATAATGTGCTTGAGTGCTTACTTTTTTCTTTCGAAACGTGACGAATAGGATGGCCGAGCGCGGCCTATTGCTGGAGATTAAGAGATTGTGATCCTTACCGAGTAAGTTGGATTGCTTTACTTTACAACCAAATATCGTCTTATGTACGTAGCATGGAGCTAATGGGCTTTCGGATATTCATAATCTTCGTTTGATTGTAGTTTAACTTTTGTACGGAATTAAATTTACATCGAGCAAATTCTTCGATTTACCGATCAAGCGTAACGTTATATGTATGAATCGGTTCATGTTTTGAAAGATTTAAATAATAAATCCCAACTCCACTAAATGCATGCTTTATGCAATTTTACATGCCTTTTTAATTATTATTATTTGTACTTTTAACAATTATTATTATTATTATTTACATGGCGTACATTATTATAGTTGAATGTTGAACTTAAAAACAGTATTTATTGCGACTTGTATAGACTAATAGAATATAAAAATTAATTTCTAAACATTCCCAATGGCTAAACGATGTTAGGCTAACGAAAAGTGCATTACTTTTTTTATTCTGCTATTAATTGTTGGCCTTTGAAAACAATTTCTAGACATTTGGCCGATTCAGCAATCTCTCATATAACTTTATGATGGATTTATTATGGAGAAAGCATTTTATATCTAAGAGCAGCATAATTACATAGCCAACGGTTATACTTGCCTATTTATGTAAGAATACATAAATATTCTCTATATATAAGTTTTTTGCCGTACACGTAAAATTATTTATGACTAAAATTAACCCAAAAAAATGACGTTTTTAAGCATAAATTTTACAATTCAATAAAAGTGATCCAAGTTGTATTGTGGATTAGTAAGAATTTTGTAGAATAAATAGAAATCTTGTAGTAATTTTTTCAAAGCTATCTATATAAATAAAGTGGGGGAATAAAATTAATCTACCTGTTACTTTCCTCGATTAAAAAAATTTCTTCTTAGCACTTGTTGAACGGACCGTCTCATTCATTCGCTTAAATTTATTTATCATATTTTTACATAAATGACTTATAAAAGAAATTTAAATGCTATAATTATATTGAGAGGTTGATGAAAAAAATCCGAGATCGTTATAGTTGATGGATATTCTAACGAGATATTCGGATTAAAATTACTTCTCAAGCCCTCGAGTATTAGATAGATCGTGACGAATCGGGACTTTATAATGATAAATAATTCGTTCTTATCCAATAAAGACATGAATATCATTATATTGCACAATAACCAAGCTCTTCTCATACGAGAAATAACAACAACAAAAATAAATACTTTATTTTGTTAAAGTTGCTCTAAAGATGCTTTCAAATTATATTTGCCCACTGGTATACGAGTACACTTCGCAAGCAACCATAGCTACGTAAAATTTTTTAAAGTTTAAATTTCAAATTTGAGTAACATATTCTAAGAAAGCTACAGTTTTACACGAAAATACCGGAGAAATCTAGTTTCCTTTATTTCAACAATATAAAAATCTTCTTCAATGCTCATGTAACATTTTCAAGCCCTCCGCGTTGAAGTGACTTAATTGTTGTTCCCATCCATGTTGTAAGTAATCGCGTTATTATTACTGCAATTATTAATGTTAATTGTGAGATTTATATCTACATTGCTGCTTTAATCGATTTACATTTAGAAAAAAAAAAAGAGTATTAAAGTCCAATGGTAATATTATAATTCATTAATGAATCCACATGGAAATAAAAGAACCAAGCTACGCTTTACCTCGTGTTTTTTTTTTTTTTTTTTATTTAATGGACAATTAAATAATTATCCTCTATAAAGTAGTATTATCTTCGGTATTGAGATGTTTTTATTTCATGCATACAAGCATCTGCACTCTCAGCTTTCTATGAATTCGTGGCAAACATTATATATTTTCCACTAGTATTTTTCAGATGTCCACGCCACATTTGCACGAAATTCCAACTTTTTTCCCACAAAACAAAAGCGAAACGGACAAGAAAACTTTTAACTTTATATGACTACTTTCTAGATTTATTATATGTCCCTGTTCATGAATGCCCGCTAACTATTACATTTTAATTCGCGCAAATCGCATCGCTATTTATTACTTTGTAGTCTAAAGAGAAAACGATGTAAAGCTGTTGATGTTAAAGTAGATAAGTTCAATGATGTAATGGGCAACATTGTCAATTACTTTGGACTCGACCATAACATTTCCGGATAATACAATTTGTTAAGTGTTATTTTACTTTTGAACAGGCCAGTGTAGATTATTACTCCTCACTTAATTTTTCATTGTTTCCCGTATTACCGTTAATAGTACAAGTATATAAACGTAATATAACATTTTATCGTCTTTATTATTGTTGTTATTGTTGTTGCTGTTGTTGTTGTTATGATTGTCAAATAAAGCAATGTTACAATTAAGAGGAGTGCAAAAAGTTCTTTATTATGTTGTATCGAGTATTGTCAGATAAGGTGTGTGTGTGTGTGTGTGTGTATCAAGGGTTCGGTTTGCGCGCATGCAATTGTGATATGAGAACGTCTCAAATAAAGTAAAAGTGCATAAAAATTCGTAGGTTTAGTTGGACTGGGTATCTATCGTCAAATTCAAAACTTCCGAGAATAATTCGCAGTCGCGTAAAGCAGCAGCCGCCTCATTCAAATCTTCATTTAAAAAATTGTTATTATTCTTTATAATTATGTTATTGTTATTATGTTATTGATATTATGTTATCATTCTATTATTATGAATGTCATCTTAAAAAATAAACTGTTTTTCAACTCGGCAATATTCGCAAGAGTATTTATGTTAGTTGTTCGTTCGTTGTTAATCTCAGATTTATTATGTTTAAGAGTGAATTTTTTTACCTCAGATAATTATCGTTGATAACTTCTTTCTTCTGCTTCTTGCACCTTCCAGTCTCACTAAAATTTCACACGTAAACGCTACAGAGTTTAATTAAAAATAAAAAAAAAATACTACAAGTGCTATTTAAGGATTATTAATAAGCAAATTTTTTTACGCACATGATTTTGAAAAAAAAATTTTTTTGTAGGAAGCTTCTAATGAATTTTATGCTGAATACACGACGTTTCTCTTTTAAATTATTTAAAAATTAGTTAAAGTATTCATTTAATAGTGACTTTATTGAGCTTTCAAATTTTCAATTTAAATTAAAGCATATAATTAGTAGGCAAAGTTTTACATTTAAGGGAAAAAAATTTCACGCAAAACGTAAACATATATTTAGTTTGTGTTAGTTTCGCGGTTTTTAATTTCTTTGTAAGTCATTAATGAAAATGTGTTATAATTTGTACATTAAAGTACAGTACATACAATGGCCATTTTTAATTTCAAAATAACATGATTTACATTATATCGCGACATAATATGCTATCATAAATTTAGTTACATTATGATATATATTCTCAGTAAGTTATAGTAGCATTTCTGAATTTTTCTGTAATAATATTCTAAATATTTATTTTTAAAACATTTTGCTTCGACGCCAGTAGACTGGCACACTGTTATTGTAAATTTTTCCTAGCGCAAGAATAAAATAATTGTATGATTCTCTACAGTTCAATGCTATTGTTACATGAATAATCATTTTTTGTACATTTTATAAAAACAGTTGTACGTCCTTTACGCATATGATATAATAAATATAATACAATATACGTATATGATATGGCACCCGCCGCCATATTCCTAACAAATTTGTACGTGGCTTCATTTTATAAAAATTAATTCTAGACAAGTTTGAGCACTGTAAATAAAAATTTGCCTTTATATTTACGTATACTTACGCATACTTGCATAGCTTTTCTAATTACGTAAGTGAAAAGCGGGAGATGAGGAACGGGCGATTAGTGATCCGATTATCCGAAAAGAAGGAGAGTCGCGATTGCCAAGATGTCATCGGCCAATCGCGCGAAAACTGGAGAATCGCGAGTACGGGGCTTTGATAACATCGCGGCGTCCCATCTTACAGCAAAGAGAGAGAGAGAGGGGGGAGGGACTCGAAATATAAATTGCGATTTTGTCACGACTCTAGCGAGCTGTCATGTAATTCCGCCTTTAATAAACAAATGTATGTTTAACGGACTACGCATGTTCATTGATCCGCCCCCCCCCGCCTCACCTAAAACCGACTCTGCGCTGTCAAGTGTATGACGTATGATAATTAGAATAAATCATTTTATTTTGATACGATTAAAATTTGTTCATTATTAGAAGAGAAAATGGAGCACTAATATGTTCATTAATTTGATTTATATTTTGTGGTATAAAATTTATTCTAATGATATAAAAAATGTTTACAAAATTAAACGTTAATATGAAAATATGTATATAATATACTGCAATCTTCTCGTTATTTATAGTGTAAAATGTAATTGATACGATATTGGATAATGAGAGAGGCAATAGGATTAAGGTTTATTAAATTTTCAACATCACACATTATTAGTTTGCTTAATGTATTTTATAATTTTGTAATAATCGTACATTAATTATTAGAATTCACTTCAATAAATAAAATAATAATAGGCGATTTATGACGAGGCAAAAATTTAAATAAATAAATATGGTTTAATCGATATTGAAAAAAATCAAATTGAATTGCTTAATATTATTATTATTATATTAAGGTATATTAAGATATATTAAGGTTTTATAAGAATATAGTTGATGAAAGTTATTTTTAATCTCACTCTTAACATTAAAATAATATTCATTTTCAATTAGCGATTTTTTAATAAAAGAAAGACATTTATAATGGGAATGCGGAACGGAAGTATTTTAAGTCTATAAATACGCACAAATACAGAGAAACATAGATATATATACGTATATATATATACATATATATGATGACTAATATGCAATTAAATGGTGTATAATTATTAAAAAAAAAATTTGTCTAATATGTTTGTTGGAATGAATAGAAAGTGCATAAAAAAAAATAATACATTTGATTGTAAGTTCGAATTATATTGACGGATTTTTTCAATTAAATTGTTAAAAATTAAGATTGAAAATTCAATTCTTCTCATCAGATATTTGCATGAATTTTATAAGATTCTTTCTTGACAATTCGAAATTTATTGTTGATCTTCGGATTCATATTAACAATTATCGCTTGTCAATTAATTCGTGCCAGAAATTTTTCGGTAAAAAGTTCCTTCCCGTTTTTCTGATAATATTAATGGGAGATAGATTTTTTGTAATTTAGGATATTTCGTGGCGTTCAGAGGTATTTTAATCAGCGATCGAGCAGATGAAAAAATAATGGTTTGGAGAGTAAGATTTGCTCGTCTCGATGTAAATCACTGCTACATCGGCAAAATTCCCCTCGTCTCTCCGAGCATATTTTGAATTTTAATCTAAATTTCCTTAACATATTTTCGAGATTCTTGGTACTAGGAATGTAGAATTTTCACAAATGGCAGCGTGACTTTCTCTTTAAAGCGTGGCGCGACATTAGCATTAACAAAAGATGAGGGAAAAGGGGAAGTAAATTCAGCATTAAAGACACAGTGATGATGTATGAGAAATGTACAATAAGGTATTACAAAAGATATCATTGTTAACCGCTGTCGGTGTAACAAAAGAAACGAGAAACAAAAGCAAATGAGTGTTAAGTCCAAATTTACAAGGTGCAGAGAAAGACAGTCATGCAAGTTCACTCCCCCTTCCCCAGGCACACCGCATGAATAACGCAGTCCACGTGATTGGCGCAATAAGCCGTTATATTAAAAGTAAAGAAGCCGACGATCGTCGCGAGCATTGGCATTGATGTGTGCGCAGCTCCGTTGGTGTTGGGCTGCGAGATTGTCGCCAAGCGACCGAGTGGCCGATTACCAAAAACATCGAGGCTCCCTCCCTCCTCCGGAACAAGCTGGTCCCCCACGTGAGCGGCAATCGTCGCACCCCAACCCCACCCTCCACCCCACCCTCGCTCAGCCGCCGACTCGGCGTATCGCTCGCTCGCTCGCTCTGTCTGACCAGGAGGACGCGTCTCTCTGTTGCAGCGGGCGCGAGCCAAGGCGGAGGCGCCCCGACGCAGCAGCGATAACAGAAGGAGGAGGAGAAGGAGCCGAGGACGTGGGGTACCTCGTGGGGATATGCCGGAGGTGGCGCCGGGACCGCGAACGACGCCGAGGTAGCGTCGCGCCCCCGGACCCCGCGTACCATGCAGCCGGCGCTCCCGCTCCTGCTACTCTGGCTCGCCCTCGTCCGAAGTCTGCCTCTACAGCCGGCCAAGCCCCATCCAGGTAAGGCTCGTTGGGCCGCTTTATTACTTCAACTCCTGCCCGCCTCGCCCCCCACTGCCCGTTAATTATATGACACGACCTCTTCTCCGTGTACCGTGGCCGCTCTTTACATCTCGATGGCTTATCGTCCGCTTATTCCGATCCTCTCTCTCTCTCTCTCGCCTCCGATCCCCAGCCTTCGCCTCGCGATGAGTCGAAAGGAGCGAGACAGATATTATAAAAACATCACACTAGCCAATGTTATTGGCTGATAGGAAGCGCGAGGCATATCTCGCGACCTGATCGAATTTGAGGTCAGAGAATATTGAACTCGGCGGCTCGTGACGAATAAGAACTGGTTTGCGGCTGTGAAGGAGGAGACTGTGAAGGAGGAGAGGCCGTTGTGTTATTGCTTTGGAGATAAGTTGTGAATTCAATTTGGCCGTCGTGGACCTCTTAGCATTACATCTGCCATTTCCTGAATCGTCGAACCCACTGGCGCCGCGTCCCTTTCCTACATTTGCATCTCATACGCTTATTGTTATTATTATTATTATTCAATGATCTTTCGAGGCTAAGAATATATATATATATCGAATGCTTTTCAATTTGTGCCAACCAACGAGGAGGCTTAATAACTTTAGTGCCCCGATAGCTGCAATTAGGCGTGATTTTCCATCAATTAGCGTATAATTCTATAATCAATTGATTTATTGGCAGGAGCCAGCGAGCGTTACATCCTTATAAAAACAACAACACTCGCTTCAATTTATTTAAACGTTGAATAAAAAATATAATACAATGTAGAATGATAATAAATAGCAAGAAGGAAGCGCGTCCCGGGGATGCTGCTGCTGCAGGCGGCGGGGGGAGTATTTTGTGAAAAGTAGCCTCATAATCGCCTCGGCCAATCAGGATCCAAAGCCGCAATTCCACGTAGTCGGTCGGCTCTTTTCTTCGATAATAGTAAGGAAATCTTGTTTCCATCGTATTATCCTCGCAGTTGATAAAGTCGTTATGTAAACATTCTTTTAGCCGCATCCATATAAACTGCATTTATTATGCAAACATGTAATATAGCCGTTGCCATTAGAGTCGATAAATAATCATATTTATGCGAAAAGTCATATTTTATTTAGATTATCTTGTAATGCATGCCATTAGGATTAATGTAATGCGTGTAAGGAAGTAATATCTCATATTAGCTTTTTCAATTACACGAATAGTGTTGAAATTTTTTTAAATCCAAGTCATAGTCACAAAAGGACAAGGTGGCCTCATTAAAGTGCGCCTACAATTTCATTATCGTGAAAATTCATGCCAATGCATGAACAATATGTACGCGACAACAACAACAACAACGTATACGTAAAACAAATATTATTGTTTTTTGTTTGTTTTTTTTGTTCTTTTTGTCCATAATGTCAATTTAAATGATATATAAATAATGTCATTTGTAATGTTATTGTACTAAATAACAAAGTTATTATCGGTTACATGTGTTTTGCTCGCTCATGCGTTGGCAAAAAAGCATCGGGCAATCTAAATCGGAATCTTAAAGATCGACGACAATTGTTTAAGCTCAATAAAACTTACAATTAATTGTCAATCCAGAAAAATTCGTTAGAAATTCAAAAGCAGCCGTGAGTTTAATTATGTGAGAGGAATATCGGAGATTTAAAGTGCGCGATTTTCTCGGTAAAGGAGTTGCTGGTTAAATATTTTTGGCGGAGGAAGGAAGTGGCGCAACTTAATTTATTCGTACACTTTGGTTTGTTTAATTGCGCCAGCCCAAATTCACCATCGCCACTTGGCCATTTCCATCAATGATGCGCACATTTACACTCACGAAATGCATTAATAATAATAATAATTCGTAATTAACTCGAAGGGATGTCAAATGGGGGAAAAAGGAGAGGCATAGGTAAATTATTCGGACATTGTATGAAAAAAGTTATGGCAAGTGAGCAATGTCTGCAAGGTGGTGTTGTTGCTAGAATGGCGTCGCCTATGATTAAAATAACCTCACCCGGTTACAATGTCTTTAATATTTTCCATAAATTATAAGCCGCGTAAAAGGCCGCCTAACTGTTGTGTTAATTTTATGGATGTCAGGCATTGGAGGCAGATTTTTATCTACTTTATGCTAGTTACATTATTTCAAAGTGCTGCACAAATGCACAAAGAGGCGCACGCTAATTACGGCTAATTATTTTTAATTAATTTCATTATTGCACACCGATAAATAACTTTATTGTAAAATTTCGTATTCGTAGGCTTATGATCATCGATGGTTATTTTCATTAAATGCTCTCGCTTTTAAGCTTAAGGTGGTACGGTGGTAGGAATATGAAAGTTGATATTAGATTCAATAAGAGCTTTGCGTATTAATTCAAGGGCCCCGACGCGAATAAATTAAAATCTCCATTCCCAACTATACGGCATTAATGTTTCTATTGAAATTATCATTATTATTTTCATTCTCAAATGTGCTCAGCAGTCTGTCGAGAACGTATTTTTCTCATTTAATGAATTCGATTTTTTTTCAATTTTTTTTCTTTACAAGCTACAAGTTATTTTATAATGATGTAATATTATGGATATTTTCGTACACACGTGTGCTCGTACGTGGACCACGAAATTTTCATAAAGTGCACCGACATACAATTCGTACAAACATTTTAAACATACAAGTAGTATCCAGTACACATGAGATTATTATACGCTATTTATTATATAATGATTATCATTTTTGTTTAATGTATTATTATTAGCTGTAGATGTTCAATGTACGTATGGGCGTGTATGCTTTATCATTGGGAGAGTTTTTTTTTTTTCCTTCAATTTGACCAAAATTAATGAAGAATTTTATCGATGAAATTAATATTTTTTTGTATTTTTATCCGACTTACACCCTTATGAGCGCCATTATTAAATTTATTGCTCACCAGTCACGTTATTAATTAATACGCTTCTTTCGATTACGCTTCTATGATATCTGATATCACACGAGAAAACCATTTATTAAAGTGGTTATTTATTATTTATGAAAATGTATGCAAAATACGTAGTACAGAGTAAAAGCAGAGGAGAAACTGTTGATGAAAATACACAGTACATTCTTGGTGCAAAAATTGTGCACTTTTAGTCTGCTTCCATGCGATCTTGCGATCGATTATTCAACCGACACGAGTTAATTAAAACATTTCGTAATCTTGTCCTCGTATTAAATTGTCTCGAAATGCCGTTTTCTCGTACCTCTCGCTCATCCATCCATCGATAAAAGAATTTACAACCGGATCCTACGAATTGGAATGTTTTATTCTAAATTCCAAAGTTGCATTGGCCCGCTCATTTATACTTTATGATTAACCAAGTTGGCCTCTTTTTCGCCAGAAACAACCGGCGCCCTTCGTCTAGCCACAATTTTCAACTCCAAGCCCAGCAAAAAATCAAAGGGAACGAGAAGCATTCCGTAATAGTTATGCCGGCACTCGGGTTAAGTCGCGCACTCGGGACGTAAATCAACGCTTTATATTATTCATCTGTGTTTTTTTTACGCCAAGTCGAAGGAGCTCAGGACAGAAATTCCTTGTCTTGGCAGATGAAATACAATTATAATGGAGTACCGTTATCAGCGGCCTGATGAGAAATGCAGTTATTTATGAAGAGGTTATAGCGCGTTTCATAAAACTTGGCGTATGTTCCGAAAGTACCATCTGTTGGGATAATGCTTAATAAACTCGGTGAGTGGATGGTGGGCAAGTGGTGTTGCGGTGGGCTGGCGAAACGTGTTTGCATGTCATAAGGAAGCGGCGGGTATCGTCACTACTTAACAAGCCGCGATTCTCGATCGGCATCTCCCCCCTCGCCGACACTTGAAATTAACTGTAAGCGAAAGTAACGCGCCTTTAAACGGCGACGAAATTAATCTCGCGCCCTTGAATCCCTCTCGAATCTCCTCCCCCCCCCCCAGCCTTACTATTACGCCTTTTCCTTTATAATAGCGCGGCCCCGCCGCATTATTAACGCGATTGCGTTGTCGCCACTAGATTTTTCCGCGAACTCGCCTACAATTTGGAGCGACGTGAGCTGTCTCTCTGTTGCTTGCAATTGGCTGTCTATTGCAACGCAAAACTTAATAATTGCTCACGGTGCACGTGACGAGGTCGATGACTAATCCTTCCGTACATTTTGCCTGCTTTTACCGAAGGCGGCGGTGGCGGTGGCGGAGCGGGAGGGTGGGGGAGGGGCGAGGGGAGGGGAGGACAGAAATAATGGTGGTAGGCTTGTTTTAATGGATAATGGTCAACGCTCTATGAAAGGATATAGTGGGATTGTGTTAGAGTTGCCGGTGGAATATTTTCTAGCGCGACACTTGCCAATTATACGGTAAATTTTGCCGTCCCACGAGCAATTGAATTATCCTGACGATTCGTAAAATAGGGACACTGTTTTAATAGAATATTCATAAATACGCCGAAGCTCGCGATTGAAGGAGAAAAGAATTTCAAAATAAAGTGCCAAAAATGTTTTCAATGTCCTTTTAATTCTATAATTAGTCATTGTATGGATGAAAATTGAGGAAATATGAAAAGCTAAATAAAGCTAAATATTGTTCTTTCTTTTCTTTTTTTTTTTTTTAATCTCGCTGATATAATAAATATATTTTCTAAAAGTGCTTTCGACGATAATTTTGAAAGTTCGCTGAAGCTGTCGTGTTCTTATCATTGATTTTAAAAAGGCGTGATTATTTTTACGACTAGACATATGAGATATTATTGACTATTGGGATAAATTCCATTTATGCCAATCTTAATTTCTGATTTTTAAATCTGAAAATCGATTTTATACGTTAAGTGAAGCCGAATGCACGTGAATACTATTATTATTGGAGTATGAAGTAATATTTAGATATTGAGATATAAATATTTCCAATCCATCCCGATAATATGAAGCTTTCAAATGTAATTTACATCATTAAAAGTGTCGCTAATCACGTATTTCCGGGTAATTGCGTATGTTACAGGAAATAAATTTCTATATTCGAATGATAGATTTCGTAAGATCTACATTCAATTACAAGATTCTTGGGTCATTTCATTCGGACAGGTAAACGTGAATTCGTGAAAAATTATTATAATTTTTTTCGAATAAACAAAGCTCCATTAAAAAATTACATTGCAATTCAATTACAACAACAAAAAAAAAAAAAAACTTCTTCTTGCAAAAAATGGAAATACATTTTATTTACGTATTATCATAACTGTTATTACTCTGGCTTTTTTAAATCAAGCCAACTGAACGCTTATTTTCCACGCTAATGGCAATTCAGCGCTCATGTTTCGTCTCTCGAGTATAAAAGTCAATAGCCACGTGTTAATTGGTTAAATATTTTTCCCATTTATATAGCGTAATATTTGGAAAAAAGTTAATTTTCTTCCCACAGCAGCTTTTTGCGCGCGCACGCGCGCGTGTACTTACTTAATTGAATGCTGCATACCTTAGTCTCAGACCAGTATAAATGGCTGAAAAAAAAAACTCGTCTTTGTTTTATGCATGAGACAATATAACGTTTTCCAGATTTTTCACATGTAGTAAAGTGCGTTGTCCTCTCGAACACTCGGCATAATTGACGAGCGCGCTCTTGAACTTAGGTGCGCGTCATCGTGTGCGCTCTCGTAAGCGTTGGGCTGCCTGCGCGCGCGCGCGTGTGCGTGTGTGTGTGGCCCACTGACGTGTCGTCCCGCTCGTTTCCCGAACTTACAATTACATTTATGCCCGATATAGGACGTACGTGTGGGAAAAGACAAGCGCCTCGATATTGCTGCCACACATTGTGTACATTGAGCGTATTGTACAGCTGGAAGTTTATGCAAAAGTTGCTAATTCCGAGCGAAGCCGACAGTACTTTTGTTACTTGTCCATTCTTTCCTTTTGCTCCTTCTCTTGCTTTTTCCTGACGAAACAGTATAAGACTTCATGTTTAATTCACGAGAATAAACGATGTGATTCACGTGTACAATTCCTTTTTTTTTTTTGTTTGCTACATTTAAACGCTTCTTCGTCATGTTGGCCATTAAATAGTATTAAGCAAGGATTTATTAATGCTAGAAATGTAATGGAAGAATGGCTATTATTAATGGGTATTATAATATTAAGTTTTTTTTTTCTTTAATACGTTGGCATTTAAAAAATGTAATTACAAATATAATTTCAAATTACGATAAGCTTATCGGGTTATAAATTTAAATTCTTAGCAAATTCCATATAGAAATTTTAATTTATTAGTCTTGAGACTTATGTTCTTAATTAAATTGTGATGATTTTTTTATACTACTTTCTTAATTAATATTTTTAATTAATAATTAATAGAATGAAAGGGTCGCGCGTTGGATAGTAAAATTTATCGATAAATTTTTAAAAGTTGATTTTATTATGTATTACATGTATTATATTCTGTGTTAGAGTGAAAGTATCTTTTCTTTTCGTAGAGGATATACTATCCAAACTATATATACATATATATATACATAATTTGACAAGATTATATTTGATTACTAATGAAATAAAAAAATTATTCAAAAACGTATATATGAATTATACAATTTAAAATTTTAATTTTAAAATTTTTACATTAAACCTTCATAATTATATTCATATGGGCTCATTTCAAATCAAATTATATGCTTAATATAGAATGAAGTAGGTGTGATTAATCATATCATATATTCTTAATCAATTTAATTTTTTAAACGTGAATAACTTTAATGTCAACATTCTATATGCATTTCTATTATTATGGAAAAATTTAAGAAGACATCATATTATTATTCAATCGAAATGTAAAGTAATTGACTGCATTAAAAAAAAGAAAAAAAAACCTAAATTGATACAAGGTAATCACATTTTTAATATATTGATACAAGGTAATCACAACAAATGGATTGATTTTTGTTTTGTGTTTTGTATTTGTTTGTAGAATTTTCTTGCCAAGGATAGAACAATTTTTCATTAAAAATATTAATTTTCATTTTAATACGCTATTGATCAACTTCTACAGACATTACAGCAATAAAGATACGATTTTAATATTCCCTTAAACTTTTTCGATAAAATCATCGGAAAATCTATGACTTCCAGTCGTATAATTTCCACTTGCATGCCTTATTTATTGTCGCGTGCACTTCTTGTTAAGTAAGCGCACAGAACAAATGCTCAATGCTCAAAATTAGCTTGCCAAATCTAGATCAACAATTTTCATAAATGTAAATAAAGCTTTACTATCAAACCTAACGTAACTGCCGTGAACGACACGACATTCCAAGTTTATCGAGATCTTGGAAAGTACATTATCGAGGCAATCGTCGTTTGTTTCCTATCCGACATCCCAGATGCTGAGCCCCAACGTTTTACAGGCAAACACAGTCAGGTGTGTCAAGTGTTAATGCCTTCGTCTTTGTTGTATGGCCGCGACGTAACGGGATACGTGTTAGCTTTTTTTCACCCATTCAATGAGTTTTTACCAACTCGTTCGCTCGTTCACTCGCGAAAAGCCACGAGCACGTATCGTCAATTTGACTTTCATTCAAACTTTTTAGTTGGCATCTGTCAAACTGTCGATAAAATTCTGCCTCGTTTTTCTCTACCGCATCACATGTCTTATTCTTTCTTTCTTTTTTTTTGCTTTTCTCTCAACATATTATTACGTTTTCTTGTAAAATGGAAATTACGAAGCTCGTTAAGCGCACACGTACATACTTTTGTGCCATGGTATTGGATTAATTACCGGGCAGGTTTACTTTAATAATTGAGTTACTATAATAAATTTACCGTCTAATTATACTCCAAGATATATATATATATATATTCTTATATACTTTAGATTGGGAAAGAAAATATTTCTAATTTATATATCTATTCCTGGGCAGGCGCACACTCGCAAACTCACACGCGGTTCGATTAATTTTCCATGCCTTTCCCATTGATCATTAAAACTTCTAAATATTATATAAACGCACGTATTTATATGTCCATGGCAATGCATATTATATTGAACGTTAATTAATTTCGTAAAGATTTACGTCCAAATGAAGTCTAATCTAATAATTTCTTCTGTATTTAATTCTTAAAAGATTACTGCCAACTTGTTCAATTAAAATGAAATATCTCAAAGACTTGGCCATTTATATTCTGATTAATTTAGTCGGCAGATTACATTTCATAATTATACGCAATTTATTGTTATATTGTTTAAGATTATATACTTTTGAATTTCTATGCCGTGCTATTGATTTATTTATGCAAATAAAATAACATAAAATGTTGCTGAAATAGCAAATTAAGAATATTTTTGTACATTTTAAAGAACATTTTAAACTTTAAACTTTTCTTCAACTGTTGAACATCGTTTGTCTCATTTTTCTCGAAATTCTCTTACTTCCATTAGATTCAAACGGATTTCCTTACTCAATTGCCTAATTGACGAAATTTCAATAGATATTATTCAAACATCTGGTGCCATGTAATTAATTTAAATTGGTTATAAAAACAAATTCTTTTTCTTCCAGATATTCTATCGAAGGGCTCAAATGTAGAAATGCAAATTTCAAAATTCTATGAGATCTAAAAAGAAAGTTACAAAAAATAATAAATTTTAAAAAATGTATATCAATTTTATGATTATGTATTAAACAAATTACGATACAATTATTAATTCAAGTTCTTTTAATATATATTTTATTATTAATAAATAATAATTCAAGTCAAATACGATGAATCATGAACTTTGAAACGATATTAGAAATTTTATATTTATTCAGAAGTTCTATAATTTTGATAAATATATTTGCTATTTACTATGCTCGATCTTTTTTCTTAAGGACAAATTATTAATATTGTCACGTGTGGTACATAGTAGGTCTGTCCGATTTTCCACTACGATTACGCGAGGACACCCCTGGGATAAACAAATATATATATATATATAGACGATAGGCATAGTGTGAGTGTCCATTGCGGAAAACAAAACTTTGATTATTGCTGATTCAAAGCGTATGTCCTCTTTTAAGTCTTCTTTTTTTTTTATTGAAAACAATATATTTGTGTATACATCTAACGTATATAACATTATATTTATACAGTGATTTGAAAAACTGAAATGTTTTTAATAAACACGTAAAATGTATGTGTGGCGCATTGAGTCAAATGAGTGTTAGTATTATATATATAGTTAAAATAAACAAAAACGGCAAGTGTTAATAATTTATTGTAAATAAAAGTACTTGTAACTTAATTATTTAAAATAATTGAATTACTATTAGTCACGTGACCTAAATTATGCTGTGATTATGAGTTATCAGATATTGAAATAAGCTCGGTTAATTTAATGAAATATTTTCATTAAACGAGTATTTATTTCTTTTTATTTTATGTATAATTTTGTTGAAATTTCCAACAATATATGAAACTCTGACCAATTTTTAAAACAATACCCTCAAGTGCTTATTCGTATTATATTTATATTTTTTTATTTATATTCATTATATGTATGTATACACACACACACACACACACACACACACACACACACACACACACACACACACACGTATGTAATAGTCTCTGTTATTTTGATAAAAGAACTTCGATCAAGTTTCAGCTACTTCCGCTTTTCTAAACGAAGCAATATTAACAATATTATCGTTTGTTTTTTTTTTCTTTTTTGTCGAAAGAAATTTAAAACGTGAATATTATATCTGGCATAAAAGCGGCAATAAGATAAAGAAAATATTTATAATTCGATAATATTATTTTTATGAGATTGAAACAATAAAATTTATATTAAACTTGCTTTTCACTCCAGTTATTGGGGGAGCCCAGTAGGTTTTCCGGTGAAAAATGCAAGTTTAATAAAAATTCCATTATATTTCCAATCTTTCATCGTAAAAATTTTGTTATATCAAGTTAAAAATATATATTTTCTTAAGACCTTGTGGTAATCTACCGTTGGATAGTTTTTATTTTCATAAAGTCCTCCGCGTTGATAATTAAAGGAAGAATTGTCGTTACGTTTTCTTAAAATGGCATGACAACGATAAAATCTTAAGAATAAAAATAATCAGTCAAGATGGCTTATAACCTTATTCTAATGCTAAATAGTTTGCGAATAAAAATCAGAGTTATATATTGTTAATTTAATTACAGTTTACAAGTGGCTCTTTTTATCTTATTATTATTATTACAATTGATACAATGCATTTTATTTGCATTTTATTAATTACTTTCTATATCTATTCTTATTACGTAGGACTTTGGTTTATCTCTTGTTGGCGTGAAAACTGAAAGCACTGAGTCGCCAGGAGTATAATTATGAATCCGAGAAATCATTACACAATCGTTTAATAACAATAGTTAATTCTTTGCGACTAATGCACGCCAATTGAAATTATGAAGAACCGCTGCTATTGTTATCTAAGCCCTTTTATAACTTCCTTTATCTATCCGCAGTCTTAATATATTTTGCGTTTCTTTGTAAAATGTCTGTACGGATGCATTGTTTCGAATTTATTAGGTAAGACGCGTGCATAACACAAATGCGTGACTATGCAAATGCAACTTAAAAACTGCATTAATGATTTATTTTACATAAAAATCTAAACACTTCATCGCCAATACAATTCATATAAATGTGAAGTAAGATTCGGCTAATATTAAAATATATATTTATAGTTTGGATTGCAAAGCAATAAATTACGTATAGACTGTAAGTAATGGAATGTGCATCAAACTAGACGAGTATTGAGATAATATTTAGTGTTGAATGTGACGGCGAGTACGCTAATTTCCAAGTTATTATATAAGAAAACGAGGCGACATTGAATAGAATTGCCAAATTAATGATAAAATTAATTAAGTATGTAAAAGTGCTCGAAGCTTTTGAATTTTATTAGCCTCTCTGTTACCCTCGGCATCCAATGATCATACTCTTTATGGCGAAAAAGTTCAATATAATTATAAACTTAAAAGTGGGTAATGAAATATAAATTTCAGCAGCTCGCACACAGCTATTTCACTTGTTTTAGAAATACGAAGTTTCATCTAGCATTACATCAAATGAAACGTGTAGTTTGTATTCATTACAGAGTGCAGTAATGTTTAAATAATCCAAAGCTTAGGAGCCCATAAGTATAGTAGAAACATTAATGCCGAATAATTATGGTTTGTGCGTTGTGAAGCATTTGTACGAATAAAAAATCCCAATGTCATTTATATATATGATTGTTGAGAAGCCGTAAACTAAAAATTCAAGTACTATGATAAAAGTTAAAAAAGGAGAGGACTATTACATCTATAAAATGCATGTCTTTCCTCCGCTAATATATCATTGAAATCTCAGCTGTTACGTGAGGTAAATGTCAAGGCTTAAAAGCCAACGACGCTTATAACGTGAACTGAGATATCTACTGGCAGCTATAAAATGTAAGAAATCAAAGTCAAATTGCGCTTATATGGAAATAATATCTGCTTAAAGAAAAATATATTTGTGGTCAAGCGGAACGAAGCTGCGCACAATATGTGAAATTGTACAACAAAGAGATAAATTACAATACATTTCATAAATATAATTGAATCACACGCACGCACACACACACACACACACACACGCACACACGTCGCGTGCGACTGATTTATAATTGCATTAGGTCATGCGAATTCTTAGACTACGCCTTACACTATTTTGATTCGTAAAAGCCTGAATTTTTATACCATAGAGGTGTTACAAAAAGGCAGCTAAAGTATCAATATTTGCATACTGCAAAAAGGCGAGAATTAACAAGAATTCAAGTCTTACTGCAAACATTTTTAACGAATTCTTTATTTGAAATAATATTGTTCCACGCCATGAACTTTCTTTTCTCTTAATAAATGAAATTTAAGCGTTGCGAATGCTTTGCATTACGTCACATTAACAAGTTAATTTTCACTTATCATTATAAATCAGCACAGTGGTAAAAAATTCGATTTGAGTTGATGTTTCTGCGAATTATATTTATACTGAGCCATTGGACTTTTCCATATTCTAATGAATCACCTTATACGGGAAGGTTACATGGAAATTATTGCTTATTATGTATAAGAACGTACAATTTATCGAGGCAATATATTAATAGAGATGGGCAATGTGTTTGAAATGAATGTCTACGAAATTATGTGAATTATCGTCGAAATCATTATTCGGTTTTTTTTTTAAAGATTATCAAATTTGTATGTCAAAAGTGTATAAAATATTTCAAAAATTTCTAAGCCCTCAATCATTAGTCTAACAGTATATCAATTTTTTCTTTTCTTTCTCTGTTTGGCGCAATGCGACCGGGACATTTTAACGCAACAGTTTCGAAAATTTTAAAGTCTCTTTAAATTTTTCGAAAATATAAAAAGGCTCCCATAAATCTCCAAAGTGAAATACAATGTAGCTTTTCGAATAAGTGGAGAATATTGAAAAGAAAGTCGTATACTAGGAAATTTTTATGAATACGTGTTTCTTTTTCAAAATCATGTTTTCGTGACTGTAGGATCGATTTGAAAGGGACTTTTTTAGTTGAAACGATCCTAAAATAATTTTTATACTAATAAGCGTGTAACTATTGATCCCAAAAAGTAGAATCAAATGTCAAAATTATTTTCCCCTCATTTTATACGATAAAAGTAAGAAATTGAAAAATTCAATATTTTCATGTTCCATAATTGCGATAATTATATTTACATCTTACAATAATATTATTTCACTTTTCTTCTAAATGAGATCCTACGTTTCGAATATCTACATCTAGCAAAGTAGCAAAATTATTTCCTCAAGGCTTTCTTAATAACGTCTTTCTAACAACAATAAATAATCCAATTTACTTAATTTACTGTAAAATGATTATTGGTGTTTTTGAGATTGTGTGTGTAATATATTGAATAACTGTTACGTCAGTAAAACCATTGTTTTATTTGTCAAAGAAAAAGAGCGACAAATCACACGTAAAAAAAAACAAATTTGTCTCAATTAGACATAATATTACCATTAATATGCAATTGTTATTATTAGTCTTCTTTATTAGTGCAATTACATTTACTTGGACATATTCATTATTGGTTTAGATGCAATAGGCTCCATTTTATTAAGTAATAAAAAACATTCAGCTATTCAACTAGTTTAATATATATATATATATAACCAGAGTAAGAAATTTATTCTCTCGTTGTCGGAAGGGTTAAAGAAAAAAATGGTCGAGTATTACCGAATTAACTGAGAAGTGCATCAACATAGATCATCCAATCAATCCGATCGACTTATTTATCTCGACTGACTTTTAGCGCTATTATCTCTTTATTTATATAACGTAAAGCAGACGCGACTACTCATTCATTTCTACTCTTTATCAAGTTCTACAAGTTTTCCGAAGGGCTTTTCAAAATGAATTCATTGTCCTAAATTCGACTTGAGATTGTCATTTTGGGTTGAAAAAAAAGAATAAAAAAAATGCCATTTTACATAATAAATTGAGACTTGACTCCGAGAACTCTCCTGAAAATTGAAATGTGTATTCGAATTAGAAGAATTAGATGAGCTTTAAGGGGACATTACGATTGCGAGTAATAAAGCTTTATGAAATAGGGTTGAAATTGTTGAAGAAAGTTCAATTTATTTTTGGTTAGTGAAATATTCAGCTCAACTGTCATAAGTTAAAACTCCCTGCTCCATCTCCTCAGTTGAGCGTCTTATATAAAATTACAATTTGCGAACTTGAAATGATCCATTGGGAAGTGCAACCGACAATTCTGGCATGGCCGGCGACCTTGCCAATCTCATAACAAGAAAGCAACAAAATTTAACACTCCAAAGACAAATACAAAACCCTTAATCAGCATTTAACGAGATGCCAAGTTATTTAAAACTGCAATAACCCTTATTCCACGGGTAAAGTGCATTTGTCACGGTGTACATTGGTAATTGGCCCTCGGTCGGACGCCTGGCACGTTTGGTACGCGTACACGTAAACTGCGCCTTTAAATTAAAGAGCAGCGATTCACCGAAAATACTTGGGGGGACTGGAGAGGCCGAGTTAAGCCGAGAGGAGAGCAGAGTGGAAGAATTAAAAGGAGGCGATAAGTAAACCTCACCTGTCCATCGTCTCACTCCAATGCTTCGGCACATTTTCCCAGTCCTTCCAGCAACGTAGCTCGCCATTCTTCAAGCTCTGTCCCCCTCCCCCCCCCCGCCATTTCTCTCCCGTAGGCCGCCGCCGACTTTTTCGTCGCCAGACAATAATAGCCAGCGGCCCTGGCGCATGTCAATTAAGATAGCGGCGGGTGCGTCGAGCGCCCTTAATTATCGACTCCACGGATCCCGAACTGAACTTTGCTCTACTTTATTGCTGCGCTACATTGCGCTTACGTGTACCTCTCTCGCTCGCACACCTCGCACACAAAGATAACGGGCGGAGATACTTCTGGTGTTGAAAATTTACTCCTCCTCCTCCTCTTCCACCACCTTCACCATTGCCGGGTATAATTAAACGGGCAATTTCGCGCAACAGCCCATCGAGTGTTATTTCTCGTATTTCAAACGGCGTTGTCGGGCCTCCTGGCCATACTACTACATGCACGCGGTACGCGGCTCTCGCTCCCTCCCGGGCCTTCCTAACGCCTCCACCAAGCTAATAAACCTTTATTCAGCAGAGCTGCGCGCTGTAAATTGAAGGGATTCCCTCCTTCCCCCCCCCCCACTTTTTGTTTATACTTTGCTGCTGCTGCTGCTTGGGAGGTGAGGTTTGTCTAGTGGAAAGAGATAAATAAGGAGGGGGGGGGGCCGTAGGAGTAAGTGCATTAGGCAAGCAACACACGCTGAGCCAGCTGTGCGCATAGTTTAGCTTTTCTTCCTGCCTGGATAAATCGCCTTGCGCCGCCGAAGAAATTCATTTCATTTTATATATCCTCGAGACGTCATTTACAAGTTGGAAAAAAAATCCTGATTCGATTCTAGTTCGCTAACTCTACGATGATTTATGTATGCGGTTACCCGCCCGCCAAATTCTTTGTTTATTTGCCTTGGTGGCGCACCGCGGGGTACTACTACATTCGCGTATTAGTAGTCGAAAGTGCTTCCAACCATCTATATCATATTATATTCAACATTATATTTTCGATCACTCCAAACTGTACGACGGACTATTGTTCAATTAGAGCGAGTACCGAGAGCAATAGGGTGCGGCTCTAAAGCCTATTTATTATTCCTCCAGAATATTGATTTAAGTGCATCAATTTTAGACTCCTATGCTCATTTCTTATCTGTACATTTATTGTCCCTTGGCGGAGCACACCCACCGCACACCCACCGCACACCCTTGAGCCATAACATCGAATGCCAATAAATACGTAAATACAATCGACGTAACGATTTAATAAAATTATCGGCTCTATTGACTTTTTTCATTGAATTCAAAATTCAATTGTTTCTTTGATATTCATTGCGCCTCGGTTTTGCGAATTTTGAATCGAACAAGTGACAATAATATTAGAATAAATTCTGGAAAAAATGTACTCGATTATTCATTTTTTGCTATATGTATTTGTTTCTCAATCGTATTATGATAAAAAAAAAAAATGATAAAAATGATCGTTTCGAGGTCTCGTGTATTTATAAATTATGTCTTTGTGTCAGTTGGAATATTTTATGTCGTGGAGTCTGGCGCTCGTAGTCGAGTGAAGACGAAATTTTGCTTAGTTGCAAGAATTGGAATAAGATGAAAGCATTGAATGAATTGGTAATGGAGGGCGACGGATTTAACGCAGTATTTATTACATACAAGTAGTCGATACATTTTTCTCATAAATTGGAAAAAATTTCCAAATTTCGTGAAAATTCTTCATCTAATTACTGACTTATTAAACGAAAATATTCTTGTAATTGCATTCAAATAGAAACGACCAACAAACTCGACACTTTCAGATTATTATGAATAATTTTCGGTTCGCGTTAAAAGTAATGAAGCCCTCGGTTTTAAGGTTTAAGTTGTTATTATTATTGTTATTATTATTATTGTTATTGTTGTTATTGTTATTATTGTTATTATTGTTGTTATTGTTATTATTGTTATTATTATTATTATCGCGGATGTAATTTCGATGTTACATAAAGGATGTGTTTTAGTAAACAAACACGCGCGATAAAAATCTTTCGCGCAAGCCATTAACTTTGCAAATTAAAATTTCACTCTAATTTAAATACTCTAATCGTAAGACTCATGGCGGTGTGCTTAAAAATTTTTTTTTTTCTCTATACAATGACTACTCCATCTACAAGCAAAATATACACTCCCAACTTTACTTTGCAAATTATAGGTGGGCTTGCATGTGTTAAGCTTCAGACTGACTTTGTATACATTTGCTGGGTAACGAAGGAGAGTGCACGTGCAAATGTTCAAACGGTTCCAACCGTATGATTATTGTTGTGCGCGCGCATGCATGCAGACGAGCACTTACGTATGCGATGGTGTGGGTGGGCGCCTGCGTATCGGAATCGGTTATACACGAGCGGCATGAAGCGAGGCAGGAAAGAAGCGTGGCTGGCGGTCGGCGCCATAATGTCTCGAGAGAGAGAGGGAGAGAGAGAGAGAGAGAGAGAGAGAGAGAGAGAGAGAGAGAGAGAGAGAGAGAGAAAAGGCGATAATTTTCCAAAATCCGTAATGCGCTATTATTTGATTAGTTGCCCAGTCACATTTAAATAGCTGGGCGGCGATTAATCAATCATCTATAACGGAAGGCGTGCTGGATTCGTGGAGAGGGAGGCAAGTACGTAAGTACGAGCTCCTTGCCCTCGCTCGCTAATCAGCGCACCTTCCAAGTCGTTGTTGGTCAGACAGAGAGACATTTCTAATATCTTCAATGGGCTAGTCCTCGTGCTGTTCTTACGTGCATGAAAACCCTGTGCGTGCGCTACAATTTCTAAGTGCAGCGAAAGAAAAGGCTCGACTACTTGAGAGCGGAGAAAGTTGAGAAAGGCTTGGTTAAGATTTATTTAATAGTCGGCATATCTACATAAATATTAAAATGCACGTCGAGTTCAGCCCGGGAGTATTTCACTCGGCATCAAATTTATATTATATAAGCGCATGCCAACGCTCCGCTTATTTATTATCTCAGGCATTTCCAAGTAGATACATTATTGAGTTTTACATTAGCCTGACAAATATCGTAGGAGTGATGCTGGCTTATGGTCGCTTAACTTATGATAAGCGCGCCTCGCATTTTTAATTGCCCGGTAAAATGCGCAAAGCCTGTGTGCGGCCAAAGCCTTCATTGTATTCGATAAGCCTGGATTAAAGTTATTATTGTATTCCCGAATGCTCGCGGTTTTAACGGTCCGCCCTATTTTAAATAGGCAAACGATCGCAAATTCCCCACCTTACTCTCCTTACTCTACGCTCCTTATTTACCGCGGAATAATTATTTTAGCACCGCGAATTTCCTTCCCCTCCGCCCAATTATTTATACCTAGGGCTCCTAGACCTTCAAAACTCCTTAATCACAATGCCCACAAACACTCCTCTCCTTCGATAGACGCCCCTCCCAATGCCCAATTAACCGTAATTCCTCGAATGGACAAACTCCACGCCGATTGCCCCTCGACGTTGCGCTACTCTCGTAAGCCAAATAATCTTCCTCGCAAATATTGCGAGCGACACGCCTCGGCTGTCGTCGTCGTCAGTCGGGGATCGGCCGGCGCCTCGACACGCACCAACACGAGTGCGTCGACGGCTACGACGGCCAAGTCGAAACACTACCGGTCACGCGGAAATAATGATGCAGAGTGAGGGAAAGCACTCGGTCTTTCGGCTAATGGTATCTCGCCATCCTTATTATGCGTTACGCGTAAGTGGACGCTTGACGCCGTGCGCTTTGCATTCCGGTCAGTAGCTCGGCGGCGGCGGATCGTCGGGAAAAGTTTGGGCCGATCGCGCCCTATCCGTGCTCCGTGTGCGGAAAACCTGCATATAATGTATTCAGTGAAAAACGTCGGCAAGTTTAAAAGAGGAGAAGTGGCTTTGAGAAGTGGAGGGGGGAGGAGGAGGTGGGAAAATTAGAGAGCGAGAGCTCGTCTCCTTGTCGCGGGAGATTCGGATATTCTCGGAGGGATGATGTGGGTAGGGAGGCGAGGATGGGGATGCTCGGAGGGAGATAAGGGCTCGATAATAATCGTGAAAAGCTTCGACGCTGTGTTTTACAAAGAGCGGGCGATTGTATGTCGAATTCACGGTGTAATGTTCATAAGAGATATGAGCTTCGAGAAGAAAGAAATTTCTTTTACGATCCATTAATCACACTTGATTAAAGTTTCGTCAATCTATGCACTTTGCTTATAATCTCTGTATATATATATATATACACACAAATATATGGACCCCAAAAACACGAAAAAGGTAGAAAGAAGAAAAAGAGATAAGTTTAGATTAGCAGTTTGAGGAACTTTATCTAGTCTTTCCTAATGGCATTATCAAGGTATTTTGCTAAATATTATTTTTCATGATGGGCTAATGATCATAACATTACAAGTTCAGTAGTTGAAGTTTCGTTTCTTTATCGAAGGCACTAGCGCAAGCTCTTTTACATTCTTGAAAAATTCTTTTGCTAAACAACAACAACTACACGGACAAATAATAATAGCGATGATGATGATAATGACGACGATGATAATAATAATAATACATAATACATAATACATAATGTGCTGGCAATAATGTTTTTCCATTAAAAGAATAAGTTTTAATCGGCTTTAGGGCTCTTGGGCCAACAACTTTTGAGCATTGCTCGAGCATTTGTGATTTTATGGACAGTCAGAAATAGTTAGTTGTTGTTGGTGAGAAAAGATGGGGGGGGGGGAAAAGTACGGACAAAATATCAGTTACATATTGGCCAGATAAAGTGTATTATTATCTTTTTTGTAAATCAATTTGCAGGGAAGCGTTTCATAACTTAGGGTCGGGCGGTAAAATATTTATTTAAAATTCTTGTCTCATTTTGCTAGAACACGCCGAGCATTTTATAATCGCTCCATATGACAATGTACTCGTAAAGATTAAACGTACACCTTTGTATCCTCCTCCCCCTCTCCCGCAGTAGCCTGTGTCTACAGATTAAGCAGATAAGGGAGTAATTGAAAAAAATGCATTTACCGTATACACGCATGCACTTGCCATGGAAATTAATGGCTCGCAGATTTGTACAAATGATATTTAAGAGCCACGACGTAGCATAAAGATTTTCCGTATAATTAACCCAGAAAAAGAAATTATCTTGCTCTCTAGGATATTACAATACCCAACACCAACTACCTCGACTTATTGAATCAGCTAAACGACGCATTATTATTATTCGCCCTGCACTACTACCATTTCTACGAAGGCACGTATGCTTACGAAAAACATTTTTCAACCTGGGATTTCCCATTAGCATTGGCATTTCCTCGGGTGAGAGCACGAGTTCGAGAGTGAACGGCATCACTTAAAGCGACGAAAATTAAAATTAAAACATCGACCCAACCCACCTACCACCTACCTACCTATTCGCTGCTTAGCCTCACATTCGAAACAAGGATGTGAAAATAATCGGCCTCCTCGTAAACGTTAAGCAATCTCGCAACGAGCAAAGAGGGACGCAATGTTTGTTCCTCGGGGCCATTTGCGTGTAGAGTATCGGCTGCCTCGATCCTCACACCCGTTCCCCACAAAAACCCAGTAGCCCAAGCATCCCACCGAGATGCTAAACGAACTATTTGTATAATAAGTAGTAGTTGTAAGGAGGCTGGGAAGAAGTGTGTGGTGGGTGAGTAAGGAGGTGAGGGGGAGGCCTAGTGCGCGTGAGAGGTAAGGCGCCCGAGGAGGCAGGCGGCCCACCACATCCACGTCTACATGTGCATTTCGACTTTCAGGAATCATTCGCAGCTCGTACATCCGTAGCTATGAGCCGGCCTGGTACGACGCGGCCGCCTTGCGCCGACATCGCGATCGAGTGCGTCGCGACGCTTCGTGGCCCGCAAGGGATCAGCCGCTTATCCTGCGAGTCCGCGCCCTCGACAAGTAAGTATATACACATTCCATTACAACTGTACTTTGAACTGCTTTAACCCAGTATTCGAGTTGTTGTCTGGTGGTATAGAGGCACTCGGCTCGGAAAATCCATTGGGAGTGTCGACGAGGAGGAGGAGGAGGCGCGCGTGCTCTACCAAGACACGTGAGCACCTGATAAAATACTTTCCTCGGCCAAGTTTCGTATTTCCGAGTAAGATCGTCACTTTACGATACGGACAAACAACTAATATTGCAGTATAGAGCGGCGCGTTTTCGCAAGCCGAGCTTACCATTGTGTCTCGATGCTGCATTTTGATAAATTCTGCGCTCCAAAGCTTATTTCTACTTTAATAACTTTGCTGGAATCTTCGAGGCAGGCCACCGAGCCATCATTATTCTTTCCTACTCACTCCCTCCTTATTATCATCGTTTATTCGTCCTCGTCGTCGTTGTTGTTTATTATTATTGTTGTTATCGCTAGTTTATGCGGGTTGTTCCTTTTATTGCCGAGAGAAGGTAAATTACTGTCGAAAATAGTGCATAACATTTTTTCAGAGCCGGTTTATCATTTATCACTGTCTGGTATATAAACAATGTGATTTCTGGTCACGACTGCTGCTCTTAAATGCTGGTTATATCAGGATCATTTGGAAAATTACAGCAGCAATGCTTGAATTAACGCTAATTGCTTATCTTTCATATTCAAGATTCAATATAGATTCTAATGATGGCGGGTACATTAAATCCCCGCACTTGAGCAGCTCGCTACTAAATCCTTGAAAAATTAAATGTGCACATTTGTCAATAGTGATAATAAATGCTTTCGAGGCAATTAAAATGAGTAACACTTTCTATATTGTTGGAAATTCAGTGAGAGAAGACAAATTGTATTCCGAGTGTATGTAGTGTTTTGACTGTAAGACGCTGTTGTACATTAATGTACTACCGAATGAAGAAACAATCAATTCAATCGTACGATTCTATAAATTAAACTTACTGACCATTCTGATATTTCTTTACTGTATTTGATGGGATGGAAGCGACTGTAATTTATAAGTAAGGAGTCCCATAGTTTTATAAATCAATCCATCCAAGTCCATGAATTTAGCTAATGTTTTTAAGTAATATTTCAACAGGTTTAAGCTATAAAACTTCCACGCAATTACTGTTTTTTCTTCTTGCGTCATATTTACACTTAAAGGGGTCATTTTTTTTACCGACACCAGTTATATTCAACAATTAATTTCATTCGTCTATTATCAAGAACATTGGATAGTTCAAGATTACCATTTTTTTCTTCTTTTTTTTCCTCTTTTTCTGAAGTAGACTAAGTTGGTGTAATGTTGCAATTCAAGTCTTTACTTGGCATTTATATAAGGATACATTGGTGCGAAAATAAACTCGAGTGAGGTAACAAAACATTGAGTGAAAAAATTAATTTCAAATTTAGATCTCACAGTAGTAGATTTAATCAGCCAATTACGTGGTAATACACTTACTAATACAAAGCTGCATTGCAGCTGATAATAATTTCTATTGAGCTTTGAAAATTTTCATAGCTTTCCCATGGACATTAGAGATCGCGATATCGTTGAGAGGCTTAGCACACTGAAAATTGCAATTGCAAACAAATTGGACCTGATAAGATTTATCGCGCGCGAGCACATTTGTAATAATATTACAGCCAAGTGTGAGAGAGTGATACAATAGACAGTCTCGAGTGTGAAAATTTCGGTGAATCGAAGAAAATTATTGGAACCCCTCGGAAATGATTGTTTTTATGAAAAATGAAATTCTACTTCCCGTAGCTTGAGCTTGAATTTTTGAAGAAACCGTGCAATCAAGATCAGCAATTTAATAATAATCTAACGGACCTTTAACAAATGTATTTAATAAATTTCATTCTTGCAGTTGCAATTATCAGCAGTTTAATTTATTGGCAATTAACGCATTGGTTTCTTGTCTTTTCAGTTCCTTATGTTTGCTGTTGATTAGAATTAGAAAGCAGAGAAAAGCAATCAATTGGATACAAATCAACGTAAAAAGTATCAAATGTAATTGCAAAGACGGTTTTGAGAAAGTATGTCTGTCTCTCACTTGTGATTGGGAGTTGAGTGGTTGAAAAAGCTCGATGGGCTCGTGGTGGCGTGGAAGCAGCCGAAAGCTCTGGAAGTAGTTGGGCTGCTGCCACTGGCGGTAGCGTTCGTACTTGGCTCTTTGGCCTCAGTTTCCTTCTTCGTCCAATCACTCGTGGAGGCAAGTTGGAGGGAAGTTGGAGGTAAGTTGGGCGCGCCTATTTCGGCCAGCAGGCGGCTCTTGGACTTTGCCACCCACGCCCGACAACTTGGACCGCAACTCGATTGTGGCTCATTAGCGAAATCGTCGGCCGAGCCGCAGCTTGGATCTCCCTGAGATCTTGGAGTTTTATCGCGTGGAGACGAACTTTTCTCCGGTTATCTCTTATTGGGACAATTGGGAAGGGGCTCCTGTCCTCTTCCCTCTCATTTGTTTATTGCTTTGGCGGGGCCAATGTATGGGAATAAGGCGCTGGATATCGCTCGGCTGAGATTTGGCCGTGATTTGTGTGCTTTGGCGCTTTCGAGTTGTTTGAAAAATTGTTGTATTTTGGAATTTATGATTGTGTTTGTAAGGGTTTTTGTGTTTGTAAGCCGAAGAAGGGAATAGAGATGTCTTGGGCAATTCACTTGGCATTTTGATGGCTTTATGATAATAAGCTCGTTTGTTGGTTGGAGTTGTTGGATTTGTTTCGATTTCTTCAAATTACTGCCACTTGAAGGGAAATCAATGTATAAAAAATTATATTTGTCGATACACTTAAGTTTTGATGATTTTTTAAAAACTTCTTTGCCACTCCTTCGTTGGAACTTCTAGACTTGTGAATACGTACTTGTAGCGAACGCCATTTGCTATTCGTCGTTTTGACGCATAAAAATTGCACGTTTCTTCCTACTTTGCGTTAAAATATCTGCCAAGCTCGGAAAAGTTTCTGTGCATATTAAAAATGCCTTCTCCATAGACTCGTGCCTTCTTCTCGTACTTATGAAATAATTGCATTTAAAATCCTGGGCAAATAGAGCGAGCTGATTTTATCCCCAAGGCCGTGTAAATACACACTTTAGCAAGCATTTCGAAATTCTTATCGGAAGTCAAACAAGAGAAATAAACCTTGACTCTTTGGATTTTTGACCTTTTCATACGGCCAACTTAAAGCAGATGCTTTTCTAATTACAAAAGGATTTTACAAATCGGAATTCAAATTGCTCGATTTGAACTGTTTGTAATGTAATCGTATGTTACAAAGGTACTTACTCTATGTGCATCTAAGGCACATGGAGCTGGGAATGACTTAATAATATTCATTGGCCGAGCACAGAGGGCATTAAGAATTAAGATACATGCGCTTCAAGTCTACGGTAATCGTCAATAATATCTCGGGTCGTTGTAACGTGAGATGCAACGCAAACAATGAATGGGCCGGGAAAACATATGACAAAACTAAGATATTAAAGGAAAAAACATGTGGCAGGAATCTTGGTATTAAACATGCCGTAAATTTAGCTTTTTAGCGGCAAAGCCAAGACATTGACGATAACATCGTCAAGTTTACGAGCGTAGATATTAATTTCACCTACGTAATAATACACTAATGTTTCTTAGGTTGATGTTGGAAGTGGATTCTCATTATGCTAATTTCATAAATACATAAATTGAGAAGTTATTAAAGTTTTTAAGATTATCAAATTTACAACCACGCAATTTCTGACAAAATCTCCCGTCAACTTCTTTAAACGTGATTTTATCAATGTGAACGTTGCGTCGACATAAATCTATCTCACTTGGATACGCGGACGAATGTTTATTACTACGAGACAATACGATATAGTTAACTCTTTTTTCTATTACTGCGACATTAAAAGCCTCCACGTAGAGAAAAATTATTCGCAAATTGGTGAATTTTCCATGCAATATTTTTACAATATCATTCACATTTGCAATATAATTGCACAATATAATTGCAACGCCATGGCTTTCTGAATGTAAACTCATACATATACATGTATATATAGTTAGTTTTTGTGTACTTGATATGGAATTTGCTTGAAATGGCAAACTTGGAGGAAGAAAGTAAAGTCTTGCAACTTTATGAAGACATCCGAGATATAGATCGGTGTTAAGAATGTGACCATTGACTATCGAACTCTCGAAATGAAAATAAAACTGTAGCACACGCTTTACGGAAAAGTTGAACAATACTATTTACTCGAATTAGCAGATTATTATTATTATTACTGTTGTTATCGCAGTTGTTGTTGTTGTTGTTGTTGTTGTTGATCGTTAAAGAAACGAGTTGGGATTGTTTACTTTTCATTTTCTCTTTACTTCTTTATCTTTCCTTCTTCCTTTTCAAGCGCACTCATATAATCACAATAGCATTGTTAATTCATTATTAATTACTTTTTAAAACAATCCGTTTGATTTAGTATTGAAAAAAAGAGGCATTCTTTTTGGCATGGCAAAAGTCCCGTTCCTTTCATATATAATTTCGCCGCCCACCGTTATTGTTGCTGTTATTGTTGTTGTTGTTTTTTATTTTACTTTCCTTCTTCTTCTTCTTGTTTTCTCTTTTTGTTCAGGCATGCCGAGCCTAGTTCGTTCAAAGTCGGTCGTCGCATAAGTCGTCTTTGTTGAAAAAGCCGTGGAGGAGGAGAAGGAGGGAGGAGGAAGAGGGAGAAAAACAAAAGCGGCGGAACGAAGCGCGAAGCGAGGCGTCGTGAAAAGCCCCGCTTCGGCCGTTTAGTTCGGCGGCCATTAACAAAGGATAAATCATTGAAAATCGCTAGAGGGAACAAAGCGCGCGCTCTTGTATCCACTGGCGGTAGCTTTATGCGCGGGCGCGCGACGCTTCCCATTTACACCATTAGCCATTTTCACATTGTATTTGGAGTTTGAGTGGTAGTTGCGTGGCAGGAAAAGCACGGGAATGGAAATTGGCGCGCGTCTGTGGAGCCGAGGCGCACGAAAGTCGACGTCCGCCGGCAATTCCGAGATTCAGACAAAGTATAAACAAGGTCCCCTCGAGTACGAGTGCCCCTCCGAAGCAACGGAGATGGATCGATTTTTCGCGAGGTGGGGGGTGTGGGTGACGAGGGAGGTGAGGTGGCGAAAGTTTGTCGAGGCAGCGCACCGCTGCCGTAACAACTCGCGACGACGTCCTCTTACACTACCGGATGAGAAATCCGTGGATGGCAATAAAATGTAAAGTAGGCGCCGATCTCTTCCATCTGTGTCTTGCCTTCTGGTCCTTTGTAGCTTCGCGCGCTAACGAAATTCGACAATTTTTCCAGCTGTATTTTCAGCGGATGCGGAATTACCGTGTGTGTAAGCGCGCACACACCTTCCTCCTTGTGTTTAGCCTTCGATGTCGCCCTCTCTACGTCAAATTGGCTTTCTTCCTTTGCCCCATCAGAGACGCCGTTCCACCATCTTTTGTTCGGCACATCAACTCCTACTACATCGGCGCGGCTACTGCTGCTCCACTTTTCCTCGGGGGTACGCGAAGAATGTATTGGGAAACGTGGGAAAGCCTCCGGTATTCCCAGGGACACTTTCTTTTCTTACATCGGTCTCTATTCCCTCCTTGTTGCTCGCTCGCTCCTCTCTTCGTCGCTTATTGCTCTGTAAAGTCCCTTGGCAAGAATTCTCGCCGTGAAACGAAAATTTAAAGCTCGAACTTTATGTTTTCATTTTTATAAATATCCTTCCTCTCGAGATCCTCCCTCTTACTCGAATGGCATTATTTAGGAAACAATGCGGCCTACCTATAATGCCCTTTCAATTTTTATTGTTAAAAGCTCGCCAAACAGCCCCACGTATCTCAACTACTATTGGGCCATTATAATTGGCCGACTAGATGTTTGGTGTTTAATTAAGGATGACTCGAGAGTTTGGATAGATAAATCTATCGACCATCATTATTTCAATCACTTCAATCTGCCATCAGCGGCTGCTTTCCCATAAGTAATTTCGCGCCGAGTTTTTATTTTTTAAAGAGCCCCCACACGACTTACGTGCACAATATGGCGAAAGTATTGGGCATTAAAAGCCGCTGCGCGAGTAATTTATCGAATATTTGTGGAATATCGACCAGCTCACCGCGCCAATAAATAATCCGATTACTTATTGAGAAACAAATTTTCAAGTAACATGAAATTTAAAGCATCGCCTTATAAAGCTGACGAGAGAACAGATTTGTTGCGCTGGAAAGGCTTTAGGATTATAATTATTTAATCCCCGCAGACTCAAACGAGCCCAAAGATGCTAATTACTTTATTAATAATCTCCCCCAAAATGCCAATAATTTGAAAGTAATAAGTCGATCGATTGGAGCTTGGGCGGCATTTTTCATTTTCGAAAATTCAGCATCGTGACGCAGTAAGATTTGCGCCTAATCGCGTGTGCATGTGTGGAAATTCTTATCTACACGCCATTGAAGACAAGATATAATCGATCTCTCCTCCCCTTATCCTTCGTCCATCGTAATACTTACGACTACGCGTCTATGGTTCAAGTCATTTGCTTATTTATATCGGTATTGTTTCATTATACTTGTATCTGCCGACTTGAAAATCGTCACACCCGAGACAACGTACGCGGATAAGATCGTCTTGAGAAAAGTACACAGTCCCTTCGTCCTTTCGCTTTATATGCTATAAATTGTAAAGCTTAATTTTTATTTTCAAATTAAATTATTCAAGTGCACATTTAAGGCAAGAGATTGATTATTGTAGTCGAGGCGCGATCGATAGCAGAAGCACATAATAATTGTCGCCGCAAGTTTCCGAAAGTACTAAATCCCAAGCATATTCTAGCCTGTTTTTACCTGTAAATCGACACGACATTGCCGAGAAAAAGTAAGACAATTGACCAATCGGCATTCATTCATCATTTCCCACGTCATTGCTATTTTTCATTTCGAGCTCCTTATCATTGTTCAAATCTGCAATAGAAAAATGACTGCACATATGGCGCAAACGTGCACAAGTGTTGAAAAAAGGACAAATAATGTATTTAATTAAATGACATGGCGGTATAAAGAGCCGAGGCTTCTGCTAATAATTAACTCGATAAAGCGGCGCCGATAATTGAACTGCCAATAATTTGACGGATCGCAGAATCTTGGCGGGCTGCATTTAACGTGCGTGCTTGTAGAAAAATTGAAAGCGAAAGTCCTTAGACGATGATGTCCAATACCAAATCCTATTTAGCTGACAATTGTTTTGTCATTTTTGCAATGTCAAGTGGCTAAGTGGTCGGCATTGTGTTTTTTTAGGTAAATAAAAGTATTGCGGGCAGTGTATGTGTGTCAAGGATACGAGGCTATAAAAACGCTGTTAGATAGAAGAGATAAGAGAAATAATGAGATATGAACTTTCGTGGGCAGTTGTTGGCAGTTGTTAATAATATACTGCTATTATTTAAATTCCTACAATGTGTAATGGAACAAGTACTCGGAGTGATTTGGGTTAAAAATCATAAGCCTTTGGAAATTATATTTGCTTTACAATTTTCAATCTTTATTGTGTATCGTTACGTTTCTGGCTCACGATAACCTGTTATTATACACGTGTGTACGTACTACACACACACGTCCAATACATTCTATTATACTTCTCGAAAATTACGATCGAGAGAAATTCATTATTGCACATTATCTCGCCTTCTAAGGAAAAACAATATTACTACGCCATTATAATAATTATTTATCGTACAAATGTTACATTAAGCTGAGCGAAATGCACAAATGAATAATAAAGACCCGAGAGTCGTAACATTAATTTCAATAGAAGTGTCAGTAAAAAAAGTATGGCCGCGCGAGCATAATTTACACGGGGATTTACATTATTTTTCGTCCTTTTGCCTTTTAACGTAAAGCAACTTGCAAATATCAAATGCACTAACCGACATTTCGCGAAATTCAATAATACTTTGATAGAAAGCGAAAAGTTCGCAAAAGATAAGCTTCACGGGAACTTTTATAAGCGACAGATATTAAGCCGACTGTTGTCTGAAGAGATGAAATATGTGAAATGTCGGCAAGGGCTGCAAAAATAATACATATTTTCTTTCCAATTCGCGTATGCAGCGGGGAAAAAAAATTCTCAACTGAATTATTCAACAAACAGGAGCAATAAAATTAGCGAATCTCACCCTAAGCGTGTCCCTGCAACCGAAGCTTCCACGGATAAAGCAATTAGTAATTTTACAAATTGTTTACGGCCGGTATTTTGTTTATTTAAATAAATGTTGCCTGCGATACTGCATCTCATAGAGGTACGTGAAAAATTATTAATATTCGGGGGACTCTTGGATTTTGTTATTAATAATGTTGATTTGTGAGGGCTGTAAATAATGATTATTATTAACAATCGTATTAACAAAATAGTATACGAGAGATCGTTTTACCTATAATAGTGACCTGTGATTTTGCTTGCAATTTAAATTTAACGCGATCGCTATTCTTGGAGGACGAGAGGGAAGTGAAATCTTCAATTTCTCTATTTATTTGGACGAGACTTTTTAATTCTCGACATGTCTCGATAATTATTTGTAAATACCAGATAAACGGCAAATACTTTTGCAATTGCGATACACTTTTCCTCAAATTATTGCCAACGCGTACGTACTTAAATGCACGAGAAATTATGCATTAAGTGCAACGATATCGAATGAAATTTCCATTTATAACGAGTGATATATTAAATAATTGTGAATTTGAGATGCTCGGAGTTGCGATATCAAGAAACTATTTTATCTGAATTTCGAATCTAAAATCTTGCTTTTGATTCAGTATGCTTATTTGCGATAAAAAAAATAAACAAACATTTCATTAATAAAGTTTAAATGATCAAAGATATCTATCGAGTTAATTATAATTGCAGATGTGCTGGTCGTTTTATTGTGGCGAGAAGTCTCTATAATAAAATGATCATTAAATAAATGATAAATGGCGAAATTCAATACAATAATATAAAAATAATAATGCACTATAATATATTATTGATGTAAAGATAAGTTTTCTTCTTTTACGTGAAAAGATGGCATTCATTATAGAATATTATCTTCCAATAATCTTCTTCTTCCTCTTTTTTCCATAACGTTTTTCAGCTTAAATAAGCAGGAAAGCTACAATTTCGAAATAAATTATTAAACATATAAAACAGTATATAAAACATTATTAATATTGAGAATTCATATGGTTAAAGGTTTTTATTAAATTAAGCACATTCCAATTTTTAAATATAACCACCGATTCATACATTTTAATACAAGTTGAAAGGATTTGAAGTTTTAAAATAATTTATTTCGTTTAGTGTTCGGAAGGTTACACACGTATTTTATAATCTTTTAATCGCGATAAATAAATGATGTTTTATTTATTTATTTATGAAATGTTTTCAATACGATGGAGAGTGCGTAGAATTTGAATTGAAATGATATGAAAAACTTGTCGTTTGTATTGTATCAACAAGTACGAGGCAAATTATCTCAAGCAATTATGTTGATATATATATAAACGCGTATTTAATATTCATTTTTATAAACAGCGGAGGCCACTGACATTGGCTGTTTGATTAGAAAAAAAACAAAAAACTTCCATTCATTAAGCATACTAATCAACGTGAAATTAAATGCTCACATAATTAGAGATATTTCTATTAAAGTATATTGGAGTGCACAATATGAATATAAATGTGTATAAATATTAATACCAGTTGAAGGGATATAGAATTTAAAAAATTTAGTTATATAATGCCAATATCATTAGTCACGATAAGGAAAGTGGCGATTAAACTCGTAGTTAAATGGAGACTGGATTTTTTTTACAAGCCAAATGAAATAATTGTTAAGATACTAGTATTAGTATATCCAGATTTATCTCTGTTGCGCATTGTTGCACATGAAGGTTTACGCGTAAAATATAACAGCATATTCATAGAAATAGAATTATTAGCTGAATTTGAAATAATATTATTAGTCCGAAACGAACGTGAATTTGAATTTCGAGACGAGATGTAATATTTCGCTGCAAATTTCAACGAAATTTATTAGTCTATTTTCATTATATTCTATCTTCTATAAATATATTCTATTTTTAGAACAATTTTGGTTTAGGCGTTTATAATAAACACTTTATGTTTAAATAGAAAAGGCTTGGTAGAACGTATTTTTGACATTTAATTACATTAGTCGTTCATTTCATTTTTAATAAAATAAAGATAGCCGATTTGCTATTATTACTGCATTATTACCGAAGATGTAAAAAATATTGATAATGTAGTTGTACTCGGAACAAATAAATGGAGCAAAATAATAAGTCTAATTAAAATATTTATTAGTTGGACTCTTTTTTAATTTTTAAAGTTACTGAAAACTACTCTGGAGTATTTTATTATTGACTATTAAAATTTTACACTACTTGATTTTATTTTCCATCTGAATATTTTTTTATGATAAAGTTTCTAAACATATTAATAGTGTTAGTTTGGGATTTAATTGAGAGTAATGTTCACTATATTTCAGAGCTTTGGTTATTGCGAGCATTAGGATTTTGTGTTAGATAATCCAATTGATTCGCAAAGATTATCCATTCTCCGTAATACTTAATAAGTGTGTGTGTGTGTGTCATAACAACAGAATCAAATCACATAGTACTGAATGTTATATTTTATCGATATTATTATGATTTGATAACCTAAAAATTATATTGTAAACAGACAAATAGTCGATGCATAGATTTATACGCGCGCGCACACACACACACGTGCGCGCGCAGCAAAACAAATATACGAGAAAAGATTGAAAAAACTGCATTATAAAATTGTTTTTCATAAACATTAAATAACAAAATTTAGTTCTTTAAACATTATATAACTGCATTATAATAAATATTTAGATTAATGTTTTAGTTCTGAAATACTAAACCACCAATACTAAATAAACTGCACGCTTACGATGAAAATTTACAAATCTCTAATTGAACCTATAAAATTTACTACTACTTCCATACAAGTATTTAATTAATGAATATATCAATTAGTTAATAATGATAAAAAATTATTGAATGCCTTTTAATCTAGTGCACATTTAAGTATGGAATCATTTTTAATAATTTGAATAAGTTTATTAATTCAATGAGTATTCGAGGAAACCATAAATTGCTCTATTTATGTGAACATTAAACGATAAATTCTTTTAGTGTGCATAAACGTTTGTAAATTTAGCGCAACACATCTTTTACGGATGTTTTATGTAGTTTAGTGCTGGTTATTTATTGGGACATTAGCTGAAAAATATAAGCAAATCCTTTAGTATTATAATGCAAAATTATGACTTGTATTAAATATAGTTGGATGATATTTAAGTGAAGCACTCTACGTCGAATTAACTTCTTATATTAAATTGTTATAAAGGTTATTGTTGTCATTGTCGTTGTTATATGCAGTGCATTTAGTAGAGAAACCCACGTAGATTTCTGTCAAAGAGTTCAAGCCAATTAATAATAGATAGTTGAAAAAAATTAATCCTTCGGTTAATTGAGCTAATAATATTAAAATTAATATTATTAATATTAACAGAATAGGTTACATGTGGTGCATAGTACTAGCGTTAATTTATCCATATTACACGAAGAAGAAAAACCAAACGATTATCGACGGTCAATAATATTATTATAGTATTATACGTTAAAGCATAGTATATCGCTCGTAAGGACTGTTAATTAAATAATAACATATTGAGATCTAATTAAAATAGCATATGATTTATCCCGTAATAAATAAATGCCCTTAAAGTGTCCGATGAAATGTCCCATCGTAATATTTCAGTAAACTGTTATGGAACACTGCAGTTGAAAATTCCCCCCCCCCTACGCGGGCAGCGACATTTCAAGGTAACGACAAAGACTCCTATTGCCTAGCCATTACAACTAGTAACAACTCGCAAAATAGTTGCAAGCAACTCATAAACGTATTGCAATTAAACATAATCGCCGACTCGGTCAAAGTAAGCCGTCGCGCCAAACTGCGAGTGAAAAGGGAAATTAGTCCCGAAAGAGAAGCCGGATAAAAGTTGAGAATGAACTAAGTAGACGAAAGAGATAGAGGAAAGAAGGGGAAAGGGAAGGAGGGAGGATAGAGGGAATAACCGCAAAGCGGAAATATTAAATTATATACACGATACGCGTAATCCCTCAAAGGCTCTCGTTATGTTTCGCTGCTCGTTGCGGTAAGTCACAAAGGCCACTCGCTCGCAGCTCATTAATGCCCTCCTCCTCCTCCTCCTCCTCTAAGCTCCCTCTCCCATCCCACCCCCCTCTCACTTTTCTCTCGCGCCTATTCGCGGACCAGGAGCGGCTGCAGCCCTGCCACCGGGCGGACTAACGATATCGCGAGCCGATTACACCGACGCCCCTCAGCCTCTCAACAATGCCGCATTGTTTAACGGGGCCTTACGAGCCACTTTAACGCCAAGGTCCCCGTGTCTGCGATCCTTACGCGGCCACGGCGCCCAGCCACGGGCCCCTGCCAACCAGTCCCCGAGCACGAGGCCACCGCCACCTTTACGAGTCCGAGAAACCGGTCGTTAAATTTAACGGCCAAAGCTCCGCGCCAACCCGGTGCTCCCCGCCCCGCCACCACCCCCCGCCAACGCCTACTTTTTCTCTCCCCGCCACCCCGCCCCGCCAACGCCCCGCGGGCAGGATTAATGCAACTGCGGGGGATGTCGGCGATACGGCGGCTGCATTGTTCGCGGATGTAAGGGAGCGAGGGCCCGGAGGGAGATTGGCTTGAGGATCGGCCGCGGAGGATCGGCCAACTGTATTGTTAGGCCTTCGTTAAATCGGCGCCGAGATATGGACGGCTCATCCGTGAGATGGGATGCCGAGTCATTGTGTCGCGGACTGCCTAAGCGGCGAATTTATAGTTTTCGGGATAGGCTGATGATATACTCTTTTGTTTCAGCTGCTGCGATTGCTTTGCGACAGTGTATTGTTAGTCATGGGGGCAGTAGGGTGGGAGCGTGTGGCTAATTACGGATGAGGACGGCGGCCACGTGATTTGATTAGCAATGGGGCGAGTAAATAATGTCGGCTCGGGAGGTCGGAAGAAAGCAGCCGATCGGAGAAAGAGATGCGGAGGGATGGACGAGAGAGGGAGTTTAGGCGAGGCGTCTTGAAGGCCAGGCGTCGATGTTCAAGGAGCATGATTAAGCACACGTGATCTCATTGCGGATCAAACGATACTTTACGTGATTTTAAGTGGGAAATTAATTGGAATTCAAAGTGTATTGTTGTTTATTCCTGCTTTCTTGGGCATTTCTCAAGGGGATTAACATTCGCACAGCCACCTATGTGTGTGTGTGTGCGTGTGTGTGTGTGTGGCTGGCTGGACGTTTCGTTAGTCGAGTGCGAGTAATGCTGAGATTGTTAAAGATTGACAATGTTAAAAATGTGCTCTCTCGTTTGATTTACGGTTAGTATTTATTGGGTAAATGAGATTAATATATCGAGGAGTAGTCGGTCGGTCGTGAATCGCGTGGCATTTGAGCGTCGAGAGGTATTTTATAATTTCTCTGCTTGTAACAATTCTTGTCTTTCGCGTTGTTTTCTTTGGGCGTCCAATTAAATGTGTTATTTGTTGTGCAAATAGAGCTTTAAAGACTGGGGTAAAATATTTGAAGGATCGCGGTAATATTGTGTAATCATAAAACGACGGAGTGGCTGATTATTTTTCTTTTTTTTTCTCAGAAAAGTGATTGGAGTTTCAGTTTAATGCATTATTGAAACGCGGGGAAGAAAAACGATCAAAAGCTTTTTAATAAATTAAATTGTAATTAAGTAACTGTTGCAATGCATTTGGCAATATTGAGAATACGTACTGATTCGTAATAGACAAATGAATATTTCCTATGAAATTCTGTTGTGTTATATTACCTTACACGATCAATAAATTACAATCCCAAGCAAATATTCCCTTTCTATATTCTAGCAAGTCAAATAAATATTAATCTAATTAATTCGTGCTATCCTTTTTTTTTACCTTTCTTTCAACTCAGCGGTCATACAAAGGATTTTTATATAATTACATTATTGCAATTTCAGAAAAGTAATCGCGAATGTATTTTATTTATGTCGCGTTAATGTATCCTATGACTGTCAATAGACTTGTCATCTATTGTCATCTAAAGAAGAAAATTTAAGTGCAGATTGACGGTATGCAAATCGTTTCGATCTATATACAATAATAATATAACACACACACATATTAATTGTATAACACTTGCATTAATCAAAGAATTGCAATAGATTGACTACATCTTTTGACATTGTAAATGTATCGTTGACATTTTCATTATGCAATTGCTATTGTGTATACATATTATTTCTATATTATTGTCTGGAAGATTTAATGAAAAAAAAGTAACAAACTAAATGTTAAAAAATACTATAAAATTTATATTTTCAAAACAAATTGAAGAGAAACATCGAGTGGATTTAAAGTAAAGTTTTTCTTAAAACTTTTCTTTATTTATCTTTATATACTGCGTTCTATTATACATCTCTCTAAGTATTTGCAAAGATTTATTGGGTAAATATATGATTTACCAACATATGTCTCGTAAAGCTCTATTATTATAAATAAAAATTGAGAAATAATGAACATATTGACATTTTTCTTCCTTCTACAAAAAAAAAAATTCATCTTCATATTATATGATTCCATTTGAAATTCATTAATGTACACAGTAAATACAAAATAAGTAGCTTAGTGCTAAACTTTTCGGAATTATTAAATTTTGAATTTTAGATTATTTGTTGAAGGAAAATTTACATATATATATATATATATATATATATATATGTATTAACTTTCGTAATTACAAACTACATAAAGAGCTGTAATTTATAATAATAGTTTTCTTTTAATATTTAAATTATGGGCAATACGGTGTATTTTTTAATCGGCAATTTTTACATTTTACACGATAGCCTACGGAAAATAAATATAAAAACTTTTATTTACACGTAATATTAAGTACTCGTAAATATTAAAGCAACTAAGACGTTCTGCAATGCATACATTCGAAAATTAATGCAAGAAGTATGCGATAAGTGGTTGGCGCAACTTACAATTATTAAAAGACTTGCAACAAGACTGTAAACAAATACCACTTATAATAACATAATATAATGCATTAATAAAACGCAATATCAAAGCCGAATGTGGAGGCAATACTTGGGCACTTGAATGAAAAAATTCTACAACATTTTCAAGCATATGTATGTAAATATATACTAAGCGAACGTTCAATTGAATCCATTAAAAGCTAAAATAGAAAAAGTTCTTTGAAGATTTAAAGATTAAATGCCGAGCGAAATGCACTTGAAGTTTCACTTTAAGAAAAAGCAAACGCCAGGCTGTAACTGCAGCTCTTAATACTCGTACGTTCATGAGCTTATTGTGAAGAATAAATAATTTACATGCACATTGAGTCAGATAGTTGAATATGTGTATGCAAGCATGTGTACTTAATAAACGATGATATTGAAAAATGTTCATGTATTTATCAATTTTTTAATTCTATAAATTGAATGCTCACCTGCACTCTGTCATTCTTTTTGGCTTTAAGGAACTATTTATTAGGCACACTTCAACCTCCTTTTATATACTTTACTCGAGTCTTTTATCTCCCAACTAATTAATATTCACTTATTATTAGTAATGTCTTTATAAACGTTTTTTTTCCATACTTTTCTTTTTACACAAAGTAACAAAAGTTCCCGTCAATTTACGATTTTGCCTTCGATAGCACAAAAACTTAATTTCTGTCTTCGTAAGTTCTCTACTTTTCTAATTAATTGAATCTTATCTGTTAACAAATATAGGGTTAATTTTATTATCATATGTTTGGTCATTGTATGTGTATAAGAGAAAATCCTGTTGAATTGCTGTGTTGCATTGCGACATAATTTTAAGTGAAAATATCGAACTGCGTAAGATACTTCAAGTCTGAAATATTCTTCATCGACATATTTATTGCCTTTAATAATTATTAATGAGCTTCTAAAGGATGAAAAGTGCGAAAGTGAGAACTATTCTGTGCCATTCGCATCAACAGGTAGTATCAATCAAATAGTAAATCAATAAATATAACATTTTTCCTTCTAAATCTTCATGATTTTAATTTTTAAATCTGCCGATAACTGCCGAGTAGAAATATTAAATTGTATAAATATTGGATAATTTGTTGTAAAGGGAAGTATATAAATTGTGTTTTAAAGTTAATTAAGTTAATACTATTTCAAGCTTAATAGTCAACGTGAATGCCGACAAGTAGTTGTAATAGAAGCACAAGTATGTCTCTCAATGCATATCAATAGTTTGAAATTTTGTGACGTTTTAATTGCAGTCACTAATGAAATTATTATAATTATCGTAAATTCTTTTTAACGATGCACATCAAATATATTAAAATCACTTAAATGATAATATACATCTTTTGTCCCAGTAAACTGTAAAAAAATTCACTTTTACGTAACATCCATTTAACCCCATGTAATTCCATTCCCATTTTAGTCGGACGATTTGCCCAATTACCCAATTACACAATATATGCATTGCTCGACATTCCTTTCTTCGGCATAAAAAAGCTATTAATATTATCGTGAGCTCGTGATATTTGCGGAAGAGGTGGAAGTGCATTAAAGGTAGCTATGCATTCAATTAATATGAGCTGTTTATCGTACATTGAGGTACTATTGTTGATGAAATGGAGAATGTTTAAAGACGCGTTGATTTACTTACCGACTGAACAAAATGTATCTTCTCTTTGGAAGATTTGGAGGGAGT
>JAPYYT010000597.1:0-61047 GCA_030522565.1 Ceratosolen corneri
TCAAGTGTTGAATTTATGTTGATGACCGTTGATTTTGTCTAAAAATGGTGTTTAAGAGCTTCATTATCCCCCCATTTATATGCTAAAGTAAAAAATTTGTTAAATTATTATGAAATTTTTATTTATCCATTTATGAATAGAAGGCATTACTGTAGTATTTAACATTTTCTCTAAACTTTTATTCATGTAAATGTACGTTACCTTATTACATTGAATTTGTAATCATGGTTATACTATACTAAATACATATTTAGTAAAATGATGTAATAATTATTTTGACTTAATGCTGAAAAATAAAATAGGAATACACCAATTTTTATTTACATGACGAATCTAGATACATACATATATAAATATATATTATTTTATAAATATAATATATAGTATAAATATAAAATTATATATATAATTCATTCGAATATTCTACAGAATCATGTTCATTTTATGTTTTATAGTTAAAGGATAATTACGAAACCTCTTTGCTTTTTTAATAAATTAAAACTTTCATATGATTATTTAATTTCCTTATGTAAAAGTATACTCGAAACTTGGCAAGACGGAAACCAAATTAAGGCTCATACTTTTGTTGAAAAAACAATTGCGTGGTCAGCGATTAGAATAACCGTTGCTGGTTCAGTCACTCGATGGGGCTGAAAAACCCTTGGAATAATAGAAAATTGCGGGTGGGGTGCTGCTGGATTATCTAGATCATCATCATCATCATCATTCGTATGCTAATTTACTGATAAACTAATAAAGTGTGCGGCATTTCTTTTAATCCTTCCGATTCTCGGCCAACGTGGCCATTTGCCTGGGCCAACCAATCCTTCAACAGCGTATCTCCATTCTCCATACCACCACCCTTCTCCTCCCCATAGATCTTCGCGACAGGATCTCGAGGATCTAACGGCCATTCCAACTGCCCCGAGGATGTGCACATGGATTTCTGAAAGGAATCACGGCCGGAGATTTTGATAAGGCAATCGCAGGCGGCTAATAGATCCGGGGGATTGTTCAATGATAGATAGATACATCGATAGACAGACTAACGGGTACTTAGATTTCAATAAAATGAAGTATAAATAGTTGCAACGGTAGGTTGATTAATGGACGGTTAGATTTGGTGAAGTAGATAAGCAGATAAATTGAAAAATATATAAATAGTCAAACTAATAGATGGACTGATGGGTGGATTGATCGATAAATAGATAGATAATGAGCGGAGATGAGGAGATGAACGGGAATTTGGATATAGAATGATAAATAAATACAATTTAGGGGCAAAGTCAATTTTGTATCCAAGTTTTACTAAACATTGAATTTGTTACCAAGTCTTATGATCTCAAGTCCCCTCTCTCTCTCTCTACTCCTGTTCTTCCTCTTCTTCTTCTCTCTTTCATTAGCCTTCACTTTTTTTATCGTCCATTATTTTTTCTGAATTATCGATTCAGATGCCTTTAAGCTTGGGTTAAATATTAGCTGCATTTTGTTTCAAAGGATTCGTGAATTTGTGAAAACTCTCTTGTATCTTAATATAAATATTTTCCAATATCCACAGTGCTAATACATTTTTAAGAATGTCTGTTGAAAATTCTGAAAGAAGCAATCAAGAAATACCATTTTCTTTCTTCATTCATATGTCCTCGTCATAAGTATCCTTGGACAATAGCTAATAATAAAAAATGAAACTATATGAGGACGGTGAGCCAATGTAATTATTGAATTATAACGTAATTATAATGGCAAAATAATCGTAAATCATATAAATTTCGTTTTCCGGATCATTTGCAGAAAAAAGCGTTCGATATAATGTGAATTGTGTCTTCTATGGACTAGAATGTGATTTTAAACGTTGACTTTACGAAAATGCAAATGACTTTCGTATCTAATAAGACGGGATTTGTGGGAAATTTATAGAAAATGCGATGCTTACGATAGCTTGTGTATTATTTTGCCACATAATGTTTGGAAAAATATTGTCATTGAGGCGCGAGTCCTTGAACATGGCCGCGCAATGGCGGAAAACCGTTTCCCTCTGGCGCGCAAAGTTTCGACGAAACTCGTAATTCTGGCTCCAATTCGACTTGGACATTCAATATTTCGGCAGCACAAGCATCTACATCATAAATCCATTGGCATAAAGTATAAAGCCGAGGCGAGAGCGAGGAAGCGGGGATTCTCGCTCTAATAAAGCCCCGAGTGCAGCTCATTATATGTGGCCGCCGTTTGGTGGAATAAAAAATTTTATGTCCGCGAGCTGCCGTCAGCTTGTTGCGTGTGCGCATATTATACCCCGACCCCGTGATATTATTCTAGTGGCCATTAGGGTTAGTTGCATAAGACTGGCTGATCTGGGCGCCCCCTACTCTTCTTCTGCTACGACGTGGACGAGATTTTTATTATGCAGTTTTCGTTTTGAGAGTGTGGGAGTTGGGCCTGGAGCACGGGGCTATGACCTTTACGAGGCTAATTTGCCATGCCGTTTAATGAGAATTCGTAGGTCGACGTCATTTTGCCAGTGCATGGCGATGTCGTTGGAAGTTCTTGGATTTCGTAGGCATAAATCGCAAAGTATTTGACAACGCGTCGATTAGAATTTGAATTTTTCATTGATAGTCGGCTTTATACGTCCGAGGCATTTTCCACAATTATTATTATGATATAGAATGGAGAGAGCTTTTCAATTTTACCTCTAATTACGGGCGAGTGTGCACGTATGACCCGGAGCTGCAAAAGTATTTATGAAATTCAAAGTGCAGGGAGACGTAAGAATTTTAGTATAGTAATGCACTGGGGAAATAATTTGTATGAGCGGATGTTTGAAGATTTCAATTTCTTTCGCGCATTTTCAGTAAGCAATTGAGAATTTTCTATTAAAGTCCAATGGATAAGTAATAATTCACTCGAATTATTAATATTAAATAGATAATGCGCTTAACAGTATCTATGGAAGATGAGATAATTAGCCTGCGCGCGATGTTGGAAGCAATATTAACAAATTCCACGGAGGAGAATATAAATTGAAATGTGAAAAAATAATTATTGTGTATAGCGAGAGGTTGATTTAAAATATGTAGAGCTTCGTAAAATTTTCATAAATGTATCCAATGCTAATTCACCCTGTAATTACTGCATATTAATACTGAAAATAAATTGCTTTACAGAACTACTGCAGGGCAATGAATGATAAATTAAAAATAAAAATCGAAAGCTTAATTTATTAAATATAACAATAGACGACAGGATATTTAACAATATTTACAAAGAATTAAGCGATTTGTATGAGGAGTTTTTATTAGAAAACCTACATTATCGAATCTGACACTTGAATGACGGAAAAGATTCAATTTAATGAAATAATAATAATCTGCAGATTTGATTTTTCAAAGGATAACGGTAATTAATTTGTGATTAAAAATGAAGATAAAGAAATAGCATTGAGAGGAAAGAATAGAAGAGTCGCTGATATGATTAGATTGCGAAGGCACCACCAACACGCTAATTAAACTTCTCTTTTATGACGTAATAGTAAAGAATAAAAATAAAGAAGGAACGATTAGACTTTGCAAAACACTTGGTTCGTTTAAAAGAACTAAAAAAATTCACAATACACAACTTTAGTCGTCTGTGAATGCAGTGCATAGGTGCATAGAAAATTTTGCAAATGACTTTTATAAAAAGTTACTCAATAAAATATTACACGTAATAAATCGTTTTAATTGATGCTGATAAAACAGTGAATGAAACAATTATATAAACGAATATGCATAATAATTAATTATAAAAACGATGAGAAGGACCGAACGTACGTAAAAACCGTATAATTCGATATATTATTGTGAGGAAAATATTTTTACAATCATTCGTCATTTACATCACGCGTAACATAAATTTCTTCAATTATATTTCATAGAATAATTGTGTGATTCGATTTGTATAATAGGAAGAAGCTTATTAGGTTTATTATCATTCTCCATTATTCTCATAAAGTTCTACGCAATATGTAGCAAAGCAACATTACGGATCTTCGGTTATATTGTAATAAATTATTTTGTCGGGTAAAGGAATTAGCGAATACACGGCTACGTACACTGTTTTACATCTTCTCGAAACCATATCTTGAGATCAAAATATAGTATCCTTATTATTATCTTAATCAGCCGCATAATAAAATTTTTGCTTGTTACACGAGTCAATTTAACAAATCTATCTGTACGAAATGTAAATATGCTGAAAGCGTAGTACTCGACTACGAAATGCCCACGTTACTTCATATTATTTAATGAAAAATATATTTAATGTACCTACGGAGTTCCTTTACCGATTCGCCAAAAGATATCAACGATAAATTTCAATATTTCAAGTGACATGAATTCAGGCGATTCTCATAAATGTAAATGCGCACACGAGAACGCTTACACATAAAAGCAAATCTAACACATTTTTCCGACGTTAGACTGCCTCAATGCTATCGAGGGGGGAAAAAAAATTCATTATAACGATTGCCCGATGTTTTTGATTCTTACATTTTCACTATCTCCCAACCATTCGACGAGACGTGCAATCTTTTACGTTTTATCCGCAACGAGCATCGAAATATGCTAATAAAGTAAATTAAGCAGTCACAGCGAATCCGTGCCCTTAATGCACAAATGCGTGTGTGCAATCATACGTGCGCGCTTAAATGGCATAAGCCAAAGGGAAAATGAGTCGGTAAATATCCTTTAACGGTTATTACACTTCGAGTTATTGCGTTACCTATTACTTTCTCAAATGTGAGCTACGATTTATCCATCCACTTCTTATTCCTCCGATCTCTTAATGCAAGTCAAATGCCCGGAATCGTATAAGATTCTCGGAGGAAAAAGATTGACTCGCCGCAGCGCAAACTGACAATTGCAAACCGAAACAAGGGAGTTGCCGCCAAGCCTCCTTACCATAAAACAATCGGACGGGTCGAGTAATATGGTACGAAAGAAAACCAGACGAGCCTTCTCCTGTCTCCTCTCCCTCCCCCCCTCCCCACCCAACCCACCCATACCAATACCAATACCAGCATCTTCGTTAGAGATCGTTTCGCTTCGTTAACGAGATCGTTAATGCGGCGTCGCCGTTGTTGCAGCGAATAAGAAGCGACAGCTCGACCGCCGACGTAGATTATCACCACGTGAGCTCGACATTCTCAACGCGTTCCTCACATTCCTTTTGCAAAAAACATGCATATTGGGTGTTCGATTTTCAGTAAAGTGATTATGAATTGTAATCAGAATGTAGGATTACTCGGGAGAATGTTGGCTCTTTTAATGATATCCTTAAGAGCAAATAGCGTGGTAATTAATCTGTACGTCCGAAGCTTCGAGGGAAGCTTGAATTATTGAATGACTTGGAATAAAATCATCTCAACTGACAAACTTCGCAACATTTATGAATTACAAATTAATTGCGTGCTATTATGGAATATGCATTAATTATAATGCGATGGCCTACGAAAATTTAAGCGCATTAATAAACAATGCGTTTGACAACAAATGTATTTGCGCGTGAATTTGAGCTCATAATATTGTATGGAGAATTTTATTATCGAATGAAATTTATAAAATCGATGAAATGTGACTAATGGCTCAGTGCTAATATTTTCTTAATAATTGATTCGGAATAACTAATTTCACTAAATTCAAGCAACTGTATTTAAAGTTTGACAGAATTCATCGATAATATCTTTCAATTTAATATTTATCTTACAAACTGGTTTCTTTTCGCTCACCATACTTTTGCAAAACCCCCCTATACATATGCATTTGCATACGAGGCTCTCTCTGCGTGCGTGCGTGCGCGGGTGCGCGGGTGCGTGTGCGTGCAAACATATATATATATATATATATAATGTTGGAACAACAATTTCATGCGAATGCAAAATTAAATTCTGTATATATATGTATACATATATATATGTAATATTGTGTCGCACTATCAAAATGTTTAGAACAACAATATATATATACAGAATTTAATTTTGCATTCGCATGAAATTGTTGTTCTAAACACTTTGATAGTGCGTCGCAATATTACACTTTGTTGCGTAACTTGATATTTATTGCAAAATATTTGTTATAAAAAAAGAATGGCTGATGGTCCCGCATCTCCTTATTTTTTAAAATGTCGCATATATTTTCAGTAGTGAAAAATATTTCTTTCTCGCATTTGTAATTGATACTTACATACGCATAAAGTAAGAATGCCTCCTCGCTCTTTTATGGAAATGCCAGTTTTTTTTTTTTTTTTGAAAGCGTGCTGAAGCATGAATTTATGCTGCGATAAAAGGAATAAAAAGCAAGCGTATCGTGATATAAAATGGCGATTGAGTGCGCGTCTCATGAAGGGAAGGTGTTTTACTATCTGGCTATGAGAGAAAAATTAAGATCTGATCCCAATCAATCGGTAAATGACCTCATAGACTCGAGATTTAGCATCGGCAAAGTAAAAAGTCGTGACACCTCTTAAAGACCTAATAAACGAGCCGTATAACTCTAACTCAAATTGCTATTTTATATATATATCTCCCCCGGGAGAATTAACAACTCGCTGATGCATCCGATTAAAGATTTGAATTTATCTTATTTACGGGTAAAAATAATTTGCATCTTTGACACTTATTTATTGAATCGATCTGTTCGGTTTCTCGCGCAATTAAAAGAGCATTTGTAAGTTTTCCGTTTGCGGGTTGCCGATTAAATGTAATATAAATAGCGCACTCACAATAAGCCAATATTAATCGTTTTGTATAACTTGCAACCAAACTCAGTACCACGATATTTAATCGAAAAAGGGAAAAAAAAACAACAAAAAAAAGTGTGATTACGATCAAATTTTTCATCCTCCCGCCAACTCCTTATAAGATCGGCCAAACATTCATTTACAGTCGTTTATAATTTATTGTATATTATATTTATTCGAGGTCTTATATTTATTCGAGTCTTGCAATTGGAATTGTCGCGAGGAAAATGTATTGAATACAGACTTTATTATTTTGTTCAATTTCCCTCCTTAACAAAAGTGTTTAAATATCAACTCTACTGGAAAAATTCACTCAATAAACAATAATACCCTTCATTAGCATTGACATTACATATTAACGACTGCAACTATAGCTCTACAAGATAAGTCAAGTCTAAATTGTTCCAAAATTATTATTATTTATTTAATGGGAGGTTCCTTGGTATGTGCTGCGTGAATATTTCACGAATACTTAACTCATTTTACTCGCTTCGAACTTTCTTCATATTTAAATAAATTTCTCGACTTTTTTTAGAATTGCATGCTTACTTTAAAGCTTCCAATGATTTCACATTACAAGTTTTTAATTAACAACTGCAGTATTCAGGAGGGGTTATTATTCTTAAATAATTTTCAGTGGACAGTCGCAGAGTAAAGAGCATTAATAAAGTTTTGCATTTTTACGGATTCATCAAATTTTTCTAACTCTACACTACGAATAAAAAGTTTACAAGATTAATTTACGAGCGCGGACTAAATTTTTGAGGAGCTGAAATTACCTCTCAAACTTGATTAAAATGCATTTTTCATATGGGATTTGCGAAATTCATTATAGCTTTATTGATTAGGCCATTTAAATCTGACGACTATGATAATTAAACTATGATAGTCACAGTAATTTGAAATGCGAAAATATGAAATACTTATTAAAATTTTTCAAATTAGCTTGCACAATAATTTTTCTTTAAAAAAACTGTCTTTATTTAAAAAACTATATTATTGACTTTATTGGTGATTGCATTATTAATAACCACAACTACCTTCTGCCCCTTTAAATTCCCCACTACACAGAAATTATATACACACACACACACACATATATATATATACACATATATATATATGTATATATATATATGTATATATATGTTGTATCCGTGCTACTTTTTAGATACTAAATTGTTCAAGTCAGATGAGAGCCTATTTCGTGGGAAAATATATTTAAAGTGTCGTTGTGAATACAAAAATCATTAGGAATTCATTTGTAACATTGACGTATGAATTACTCATTACATACCAACGCCGTAATCCACTATATAAACAACTCGCGTATAATGTAATATGATTGTCAGGCGGCGCACGTGGTATTACAAGATATTCGTCAAGTTTGCTGATCCGGAGCCGCGGCGCTTCCTAAAGACTTTGTTTACATTGCATTTGATATACTTAATTAATAAGTTTGGAGCTGTAACAAGTTTAATTAGCAGCACATATGTATGCGACACTTGGCATGTTTCGTATTTGTAATTAAAGTAATGCGATTTTCAGAATAGTGAAAGCAAATTGGGCTCCATTGCCTTTCAAAAAACTACTCTAAGTGAATCGAACCTTATGTAATAAAAAAAAAGCCTATAGAGTTATTTATTGAATGAGAATGTTAATGTCTATTAGAGCAGGTGTCAGTGGATTTTCTGCTGATGTCCATTTATTTTGTATTGAGCAATGCTAGATAAATTATTTCACGTGCTTATTACTTCGTAACGTTAAATGTACTAATTATAATGAACATATTGCTGCTGAATTGTAACAAAAATATTAATGTTAAGTATTGAAATAGCACAATGTTTGCATTATATTTACATTGGTTGGCAGTAAATAATCATGCAGTGTACATATTTTTACAAAAGGATATTTAAAATAGTTTGGAAATGCTTTTAGAGCCAGACTTTGAAAACTCTATTTGTTTCATATTCCTTTCTTATAAAGCCACTTCAAAAATATTCAACTTCATTAATATTTATATACTTTTAATTTAAATGTAATTAATAATCCAGAAAAAATTCATTCCCTGCGTAAATAATTTAGCAGCATTTCTCATGGAATGATCTTGGACTATTTCAACTATTTAACAATTTGACATTGTTTATAGAATTTATCGGGAGACCTAATAGAAATTACTGATGTGCAATAATAATTGTCGCATTTTATTATTAAGATAGCATACATAATTAGAAATGGATTGTTGAACAAGTGTCAATATTATATTCACCTACCATTTCCCTGATATAATATTCCTTGAGAAAAACCTCTCTTATACGTCATATATCTTATATTCAATATACATATTCTCTAACATACGGTATTATTCATAATTTTTAAATTATACCTACATTTTAAAAGTCCAGAATAAATTCCTAAATATACATTAATTACCATTCTTATTCAATTGTCAATACATTGTAGAGAAATGTAAGGACTGCCGATAAAGCTCATTGAAAAAACTATTTATTATATAAGATTGAAATATACATGGGAATATATACAAGCGCACACGTGCAGGCGCACCTAAGAAAACCACGAAAGTTTGTAAAATTAATTTTCTTTAGCGCGAAGGTAGGTGTAGCCGGTCAAAGAGTTGGACGAAAAAACTAAAAGTTATTGCAACGAAAACCACGGTTATTACATTTCGCAAAAGGAGAGAAAGTGGATCTAAAGCAGAACTGCTGCCCTTAACCGAAAGAAAATCTTATATTTGTGCACAATCTGTGTAACTGCAGTTCCAGAAAACTCGCGATCACATTACTTAGCTTATTGAAAATATTTCCAACATCCTTTCATACAATTATATCGAATAGTGCGCCACTGACCTCTTAATTCAATCTGCAACTTATTTTATTATTATAGATGCAAGTCACATCTACGTGCATAACCATGAATTCTGTCTTTTTTAACGAGTGAAATTCTTTAAATTCTAACACTCTTTACTCTCTAATGTATAATTTTCTTTAATCTTTACGTCCAGTATACGATTTTGTGGAAAAATCGTAATTTCATAAAGAATAAATTATAAGTAGCACCTAAGGATTTATGCGTTTCATTTAATAATTACATATTTATAAATGAACAGTGTAATAAATCGTCTATAGTTTAAATTACATATTAATCATATGTACACACCTATAATTAGATAATAACTAAAGTTTCGCTCTTTAAACAAGTCCCGTATAAAAGCAGATAAAATACGTATTTTGTATAATAAAAGATCATATTTAATTTCAATTAATGTTTCTCGCTGCCCATAAAAATATTATTCATTTAATTTAAATTTTACAATATGATGGTATACGAAGGTTATTACATATAATAAAATTATACAAAACACTTTTTAAATTAATTAAACGCAATTTTTCTCTCCATTTATACATACATATATATATATATATTTTTTTTCATTATATTTTGTCATATATATATAACTGAAACAGTTCTTAACTTTAAACATATTTTTCTCAAATAACATTTCAAACATAATAATGCTTAAATGTTTAAAGCATTGAATACTTGTATGTGCACATACTATATGAAATTGTTAATTTCTATTTTCCTAATAAATGGCTTTTATTTTATAAGTGCTTTTTTTTTTAAATTTCTATAATACGAATCATAATATTTACCATATAGCCAATAACACAAATCAATGTAGGTAAAATTTATGAATAAAATCTATCATGCAAAAATGAAATGCATGAATCATCCGTTATATTTGATGAAAATACTAAGGCTAAAATTTTCAATTTAATACCGAATATTTCAGCCTGTGTATTTCTTAAAAATTTGTAATCTTCATAATATAAATTAGCGAGTGTATTACATTAAAATTAAAAGGCAAAATAGTAACAAAATTATATGAATTTTGTTTGATTATAATTTTGCATTAATATAAATATTTCTTATAATATATGCATAAATTATAGTGCAGAGAATAAGGCAATAGAAATTTGTACAAAATATATTACGTATAATAATTCTATAATAAAGCGCTGCTTTTTCCAAAGTGTTTTGTCACATAATATTGCTCTTGACAGTGATGTAATACCTGCGTAGCCTCAAGGTAAGTTGTGCACATACACACATATATATATATGTAGTATTAGTATTGCGTTGCTCGTACGATGTGTGTGTGTGTGGGTGTGTGGCGTGGGTGAGTGCGTATGTGCTGTAAAGTTTGAATTTCAATTTACATTGTTTCCATCGCTCGATTTTTCGTTGATTACGCTTATGAATTATCGGAGCGCATTATGTTTACATTGCGTAATTAGAGGCACATTCATGAATAACCAAGTCTGATCACAATTAAATTCTACGCTCAATTTGTATTCGTGAATTTCCTCTTCTTCGTCATCTACGAGACATTGTTTTTCTTCTTCTCCACCAACTACAATTGAAGCTTTAATATAGAGCAGCTCAACTCTCATTTCGCAAACTCCTAGCAATTGAAATCCTATAAATAAGCAAAGCATTTACGCTTAATTCGATTTTATTGTTCGATCACGAATATTATTGCACACGCCCGGGGAAATATCAATAGGAGCTTAAGCGCATAGAGGCATATTATTTTAGCAGATTAAATTTTGCCTGCTTGCAATATAATTCTTGAGCATAATTGTAATTACATCGATCATCTCGACAAATTTCTCCCATATAATAACATTCGTTACATGCTGTATTGGCACGTATTGGCGCGAAAAATCCAACAACACTATGTCGGACTTTTACAGTTAGGCAATTGAATCCTCGAGATTGTTTGATGAGTAATAGCTTTATAAAGTTGCTCTCCCCTCGTGTTTACGATACGTATTATTGTATCTTTGAAAAAATGAGGAATTTCCGAAATAAGGCAACGTTGTGCGGATAAGAAATAAGCCACAGCGGGTATAAAATATACCTGTCCTAAGAAATTGTGGTAAATCAATGTTACAAAGCAATAAATCAATCACATTTCAAGGCAAACGCCCATTTATTTGCAACAAAAAGAGAGAAAGAAAAAACATTAATGCAAAATATAATACTTTATTATCGTGTTTCAAAAACTGATATATATTTCTTAAGAAGTAAAGTATAAAAGCAATTCAGATTATTCGACAATCGATTTTACTTGTTTATTTGAAAAAAAAAGGTGATTCGGAAGCCGTCATCTGATTATTTTTAAAAGAAAATCCAAACAAATTAGCCTTATACATCTATTTACACGCAAATGCATTATCTTACGAAATATTTTGCGCAAGATCTATTCATATCAAAGTAATAACGTAGGTAATACCATGAATAGGGGATCCGCTTATACTGGATCGTATAGGTGCAGGATGTACTAGTTTAATTAAAATGAATTGCTCCGTTACTTTTAATATGAGAAAATATTATTGAATTATAGCTGATAAAAGTTGGATAATATATGTGATATGATAAGATAAAAAACGTCGAGTTATATATTCGACAAAATGAAGTATTGTTGGAAATTTAACGGTAAATAATTCAATTACACTTGTAATTTTATAAATAATTATAACGATAAAATATGATATTTAAAAGTAAATCTCCTTTCGGTATGGTCATATATTTTCCGTGTTGTATCACTTTATTTCAACTATTCAATTTATGGCGTACACTTTTAAAAATAAAAAAAATATATATATATATAGATAGATAGATTTATTGTTATTACAAACCACACTTGCTTGAACATATTGCAAAACACGTAGAAAATATATAAAATAATAAATACATAGTAATGTACACTTTTATTTGGTAACACAATCCAACTGGTATACAACTATTTCAACAACAATTATATATTCGAATGTATTATTATAATAATTTATTTACACATAGATCTGATAATAGTCAATGTAACAGAATGTAATAGAACACTGGAGTTTAATACTCGAAAGTTACACAATACAATTAAATATATTTCTCTAGTTAGTCGATGTATATTCATTTTGCTTGTGTGAGTTGTGCGTGAAAATATTTTGACTGTACAAAACACTTTTGCTCAAAATGAGATTTATACTCAAAATGAGAGTTTATTATGTCATTGCACGTACAATTGAATCGTTAATTTATCGTAAATATAAATGCAACATCACATCTAAATCTCGGGCAGTTTATAATTTTAAAGAATTTATTTACTTTGCTATTTGACGAATAGGAATTAGCTCTAGTGCGCTTTATTTTATAATTAATATACAAATAAATTACATCATATTAATTTAATTTCCAACAATTTTACAGGATTTCATTGTCTGATTTTATCAGCTAAAGAAAAGTTTTTATTATAATGCAATTGCCAAAATTAGTTATAAAGATTCTCGTTCAAGTCCCTAAGTCTAAGTAATATAATCAACCTTTTTAAATTCTTAAAGGACTTTATAAGATATTTATCATTTGTTTATGTAAATAAAAACTAATATGCATACATTATGATTTTAATGAAATGAATTCTATTGCTTTACATTCTCATTCCATAAATTAATTAATTGTATTATAAATTATTAATTAAACAGTACTTTAAGGAGTTCTCTTATAATTATATCTTTTATTAAATATTCCGCACTAAAACTTTCTTTAACGAGTGCTAAAACTTATCCAGTATTTTTTTAACGAGTACATTTATAAATAGTTTAGTACTTGCAAATGGACCATTTGAAAATATCTCAAATTTTAAAAATCACAATGATAATTAAATTGGCGTTTATTTTATAAAAGATTATCACTATAAAATGATATTAATGCAATTATTACAGTTTACGAACATCAAATTATGAATTTTTTTTTCAATTTAGACAGCGAGTCTTAATTCATTTATTTAAATTGGAAAAATATTAAAATAATTAGTTTACAAACAGTCAATATTGCTTAATCAAAAAATTAATAATTTATTAGAAAATACTTGAACAATACGAATAACAATATTAATCTACAAATTTATTAATAAGTAATTACACTTGCACAATTTTTAAATAACTCATAAAGTAAAACGTACTATTTCTTTACTGAAATAATGAATGTGCAAAGTATTTAGTTCACAAATTTTATACATTTGATTAATCCTCGTAAGTTTATAAAGAGTCTTTTATAATTTATAATGGGAGATCAGCTTTTGAATAAATATAGCACTTGTGAATGTACAAATATACAATCATCGATGGTCAATAAATATTAATGGTAATTGCGATGAGTTGACACTGTTATAGTTTGCCAATGAAGATTATTAGTGAAGTGTGAGCATTAGTGAACAATAAATATACTATTTGATATCTTAATTGATAGATGATTTAAAAAAAATGTATTAAGTAATTCTAGTCTTGGTAAATTAAAATAATATAAGATTAATTGTTGTTGGAAGTAATGTAAAAACGTTTTCCTTAAAAATGAAATCAATGAAAATAAACGATTATTTCTATGGATAAGTAGACTGAGTAAAATATGTGACATCTATGATATTCATAATAATAATAATTGATATATTTTTAATAACCTTATTAGTAATAACTTGCTAGTATTTGATACACGGATAGTAGTTATCAACTTTCAAGTGAACATAAGAACAGATAATTTATTTATCAAACTAATAGAATAAGAAGTCAGTAAGTTTTATAAATACGCACACACACACACACATATATATATATATATATATAAGGTTTGAAAAATTCTAGTGTGTTGAATAATTTGAAGATTAAAAATTTACATTGAAACTATTAAAATATACGTGTATTCGGAATATCCTTAAATAATTGTATAGACACTCAAATATATTATGATTTCATTGTTAAATATAAACCGTAATATAATTGTTAATATTTGATATATAATTATAATATTCTATGTATAACAGCTATAATTATCGACAATAATTATAACGCGCTGACGAGTACGAAAATAGCATCTGAAAGATAACACAATCAACGGCATTTTAGGAATGAAGAATACAGTAAAACATTAATTAGTATATCAAATTCTGTAATAGAAGAAATGTAATGGAAAAAACATATAATACAAAGAAGCAAAATATTTATAAATTTATTTTATTCGGTTTAAAAGTGTGTTGTAAAAATATTAGATCAGGATGCGCGTGAAATCATAAAAATTAATAATAGTATTTAGATATAAAAAGGAATTATCTTGAAAAAAAAAACATTCCCTGCAGCATTTGCTAAATTAGTTTGAAAATATAATAGAGACAATAATTGATGCGGAGCTAACGTCTAATTAATCACAAAATCCATTGTCGCATTTACAGTCCAATGTCCAAATATATTGTAATTTGTCCGACAATTTACACTCAACGTAGAAGAATTTTCCTTTACATATACTTTCATGACGTTCAAATTAAGGTAGAAAAATTTTGAGGTATGATTAAAGTGTTATTTTTAATGAGCGAACAAAAAAATTTTAAACAAGATTGATTATCATCTCATTTTAAACGAGGGAGTTCTTAGATAAACAGATAATAATAATAATTACAAAGACACGTTACTCCACTCTGTATCTTGTAAAGTTACCCTGCATGTTACATTACGGAATATGAAATAAAATGACTTTGTACAGAGTCTTAATAAATAATAACGAGAAGTATAATATCTTAATATGAGTTAGATGAAGTTAAGAAGATAATATTTAAATAGATAGAAAAACGCAGGATATTATTATGTTTCTGGACGATTTTGGTGTAAAATGGGAGTACGTGTGCTTTTATCGAGCTTTTAAAATTAAAAACCTTCCACTTCTCAACACCAATTAAATAATAGTAATTATTACCACGCAATATTATATTCAAGCATTATGCAAATTACGAAACGTTTATTTTTTTGAAGTTTATATATATATGTAATATATATGTAATGAATATCTCGGATGAGCGTCAGAATTCAATTTTTCCTTCCTGAGACATGTAATGCTATTGAAAAATGTTTATATAATCAAAGCTATTTTTGTAAATGAGACAGAAAGTGACACTCGTTTAATATTCATTCGAAGCATTCAAAATATTTCCTGCTAATATCTCTAGATCCTTCATTACAGTCTTGTACCTGTAAAATAAGAACGAAACATCAAATAAACCTCAAGTAACTCAACTTTCCGAAGTAACTCTATTCTCCATAAAGGAAACTTTCATTCATTTCTCCGTCTCGCTTCACCCAACAGCTCTTCGCTGCGCCCCATACATCTATATATATATATATACACATACTATATACATGCATACATGGCGTATCAATGCCGAATTAATGCCTCAATTAAGTACCTTGACACGCGCATGTAATCCGCAGTGAATATTAAGTCTTCTAGATTAGCGTATATCTTTATGTGTGGACGCATGCGCCTGGCTACGCATACCCTTAGGCGTATAGAATGAGAAGGCGTATCGGAAATTTCAACATATGATTAAACGTAGCAGTGGCCACGGTTCCACGATAAACTCCCTGAATATTATAGGTCTTGCCATTAGCCTGATCAGATGATAAATTATTGTCCCCCCCCCCTTCGGGCGAGAGTCACTCGGCCCAACACACACACACACAGGCGCACGTGGCGCTCTTTTTAACTGAGGCGAGCGAGGCTCGAGGATCGGATATATTTTTGGCCCTGAATTTGATTTCATTGTGGGCATCGAATGTGAGCTTAAGGGAGTAGAAATTTGAGTTGGAGGATTAGTCGGATTCTCATTATTTAATTAAAGGGCCAGTTTTTAAATCGGGATATGCGTTGGGAGATTATAAAGATGAAATGTCGGGGATAATGTTCATTCGATATAATATGCATAAAATTGTTAATCCGTTGACGGTTCTCGGCTACTTGCAATTTTTTCATAAAATATTGAAAATTGTGCACTGTGTTATCTACATACTGCGAGATAAGAATATACAATGGTGAGTGTAATATCGTAAATATAATATATGTGTGTGTGTGTCTATAAATTGTTTAAATAAACAATACCATTTAAAATGTACATATGTATTTGAAAATATTTTTTATTTTAAAAGGCAAATCGCTCTTAACGAGAGCGATTAATAAAAAGGATCAAACTTTTTACAGGACTTGGCTTTCGTGACAATCATTTGAAATATATTTTTATAAATTTATTTACTCGCGTAGAAGGAAGAGATCCATCGATAGACTTGTCAAATATTTTCCCACAGTTGTTAAAAACATTGTACAATATAATCATTAATAACATTGATATTTATCGATCAATGCTTGCAATACAGATTGCACGCGGGCAATTATTTTTTCATATTAATACGAAATATTTAAGTAATAATGCCGATAATTAAATGCGCTTATACATATGAAACATTATGTATTATGGAAATTAAAATCTATTGTTATTTAAGTACACTTCGGTTATAAATTTTATCACGAAATCATAAATATTATTCTCATCTGGAAGCATAATATTTATATGAATAAACGAGAAGAATTAACTTTATATCTTTAGGATCATTATCGATAGCTATGAATTTGAAATATAAATCCTTAAATTTATTTGTTATCTTCTCCACTCGTGCATTCAACTTTGTTTACAAAATGAATTACTCTGTAAGTTAGTTCTCGACTATCTCTATATACTTGCCAGGTTATTAAATTTTAAAGTAAATAATAATAATGAAAATTTATCGGACGTAAATACAAAGCAAAAGTAGGAATTTGAAATTCATAAGAAATTGATGGAAACAATTGCTTGAGTATTGCACAACTAAATATGGGATGATTTTCATTCTCATTTTCCTCTACGCATAAATTATTTATTTAAAAGTAAAGATCTACGATACCTTGACAATAAAAATGTCATTTAACATTCTTTGCTTTTTAAATTTAAGAAGACAATTAATACGAATAAGCATATATTTTGAAGGAAAAGCATTAACAATAATATACTTATATGAGTTGGTTGCAATATATATATATATATATATATATATATATATATATATAATGCTGAACTTACCTAATAATAAAGTTGTGTAAGATACTCGTTTAACACTTGCAATGAATATTAATAATAATTTGTTCCCTTCGAGATTCTTATTTTTAAAGTTAAATTCATTAGTTGACAAGAATAATAAAATTAAACGTTTGTATGCGAAATTTTACTCTAATTTTAGATACGACAATTTATATTTTTAATCCATTTAAACGACGTTCGCTTTATTGAACAAGCATTACATAAATTTTATCATAAACCACTTCAATTTTACAGTGTAATTTATTTATTCGAGCTACAAAAACAAAACAACAAAAAACCGTTATTAACATTAATTGTATTAATTATATATATGTAGGTTATTTTTTAACATTATTTATATAATAGCTTTAGAATTTTATTGAAAGCCATAATTTTGTAAACTACCACTTTGACGGATACACTATATGATTAAATGGGGCAAAATTTTCATTTTCATAAATCTGTTTTACTTTATCATGGCTAATTAATTAAATCTGGCGTCAATCTTATCTGCTAACTAACGTCTTATTACATCAGGCCTCGAAACTTATTAATAAGCAATTAACTTCTTACTGCATTCGGAATAAAACTATTTATTATTTGCTTTGGCACTCGTGATTACAAAATAATATTCAAAATTACTTGGAATTTTATGGGAAAGGCGCGTTCAAATTTTAAACTCACTTACCCAATTAACGTTGATGTAATTGCTCATTGTAACATTGATTATCAATCGAATTTGGCAAATAAACTAACCCATTGACACTAATAACTAATGAATATAACGCTAATCATATATCGCGTGACAAATCAATGTCTCGGGGATCTCACTCGGCAACGGTAATAAATCAAAGCTAAAAGGAAAAAGAAAGGAGGCAATATTTTGGGCTCGTTTTGAAACGATTTCACAGTTGATATTGGTGGATAAAGCTAACAAATATCTCGCATATCTTCGAAAGGAAAGAAAAAAAGTTCCGTATTCTGAATGCAGCGATGTAAACTTTAAATCATCCCAATCGTGCGAGAGCAGCTTACAAATCTACACACAAAAGAAGTTTGAATTCCCAGTGGCTTAAAAGGGCCCTCGCTTCCTAAAGGGTCGTGGGGTGGCGAAGGGGGGGGGGTGCGTAGGGGCGGAGAGAGAGGGGGGAAGCTCTATAAGTGCAATCGACGTGATTTGAGGCTGGCAAACTCGAATTAAGATCCGATAACAGCCAACTTCTCCTCTACGTATGGCCAATTCCCAATTTATGCTCTTCTCTGTCTGCAGCGCCGTTGTCTCCTCTTTCTGGTAGTGCTTCTTCGTATTTTTTTGTTAATCTTTTTTCGCCGAACCTTTCAAGGTCCGAGATCGAATTTCTTGATGAGCAAGATTACCAACACTGGACTTATATTTTTTACTCGGTTATTCCTTTTTCTTTATACTCGGCCTCCTAAGCATTATTTAAATTTATGTCGAATATTAAGAATACGCTCTCGGATAAAAATCTATTGCTACGAGATTTGTATATCTTTGGAAATTCTTTATCTTTTAGCGTATCTTTTCGAATTATTTTCAAGCTCTTGCCTTACTTAAGCACTCTCTGTGTGTATTAATGATATATTGTGATAGATAAAATCAATTTAAATAATTATGATTATGGCTGAATGTGTAATTGATATATTGGGGAGGAATGTGGATGTCCTGAAATCGATTATTGCACTTACGCAATTATTGGGTTGTTGTCGTGCGATCATATTTTCATATTTGACTATTATAATTATTTGGAACTATAGTAACATAGTTAAAAGTTTTATGATTAATGAATAGTCATAACTGGCAACTAAAATAAAGGCTCTTGCAATTAAATGAAACAACGTACTCAAGTAAGCACTCCCACACACACACACACGCGCGTACATGTACGTAGAAATTTGATGAGCAAGTCAAGTTAATTGCAATTAGTCGATATTTTAATACTCGTGCGATTTATGTCTTACGCTTCCTTCTGCCTTGCATTTCCTTCAAATTTCCTCGCTGCTTTCGTCATACAACTTATCTGCTTTCCGAATTTTCATGCAGCTATGATACACATCCAATCAGTTAATGTCTAATATCCAATTTGAAATGCTATAATTTCGTCTTGTTAGGGAAATCATTTGAATTTCAATTTTGAACACATCACAAATAACCCTAACGTCATGCTCAATGATCCCGAACATTGTTAACAAAATTGTCTCGCAACTAAAATTTCCCTTATATCAAACTTTAGCTGATTAAAATTATTTATTCAATTAAAATATCACTACGTGATACTAACTTTCCGACTTTACTTCAAAATGTGCATGCCAATAAATTGATAGTTTTGTTGAATATTTAAGTGGAAAAATCATTTGACACGTCATATTTCATCAAGAGTAGTTCAGATTAAAATATCTAAAAATTTATCTAAAATATCTAAAAATTTATCTAAAATATCTAAAAATTTATCTAAAATATCTAAGATTAAAATATCTAAAAAAGATTGAAATATCTAAAAAATATTAAAATATCTGAGATTAAAATATCTAAAAAAGATTGAAATATCTAAATATCTAATGCCGAGTCTACCTATTGCAATTATAATGAGAATGATCTGATCGTTGTAAGAAATATGAAGGCAAACTTGACGATTGAATAACATTGAGGAAAAATTGCGGCAATGTGTTCCTCGTTTATATTCTTGTGCTGAAATTTAAATAGTAAATCATCCTTTTATTTTTAATTTTTAGCCATAACAGTTTAATAAGTAATTCAATAATATTAATGAAAGCAATATTTCATTATTCGTATACCAGTCATTTAAAAATTGGTATGCATAATACTTGATAATGTGAATTTTTTATTATGCTACTGCCAACAAGTTTTTATTAGATTATAAAAATTTTAATTGTAAAATAATACTTTATATTAAATGAAAGTTTAGTACCGATAAAAAAAAAAGTTCAACAATAACGATAGCATCATAATCCCAATGAAAATGTCTTAAATCACACAATTCTCCGGGAAACCAATATAAATAAAAAACTTTATGATTATGTCCACATCAATTAACAAAAGTATCATGAAAATTAATAAGTTACGTATATTAGTAAATTTTGATTGCAGAGAAAATAAAGCTTTTTATACTGTCACGTCAGTCAAAAAATATTTGTTATCGTTACTGGCAATAAAAAGTATTTAATACTCAATTGTTGAACTCGAAAATATCAGTGAGAAAATTACAAAATCAGTTAATCAATCATGCATTTAATATAATATATTAATTTTTTCGAAGATTGGACTTAACATCTAGTGTAAATGCACAAATAACAATTTAATAACAAATAATTTAATAAACAAATAACCAAATAACAAATAATTTAATAAAAATAACAAATAACAAACAAAAACATAAATAACACAAACAATAACTATAAATATCATTCTTGACATTTATTTATTTATATTCGAGTAATAATATTCAAGCGCAATAGGCAATAGGTTTCGAAATATTTTCAAAAGAAGCAAAATTATTTAACTTGACATTCAATTCAATTGAGCATAATCTGTATCCACTTTACTGAATCAATAAATTTAAGGCTCACTATTTACGATTGCAAAATAATATTTACAATATATTTACCTTTAATAATAATAATAATAATAATAATGATAATAGTGGTGACGATAACAATGCAATAATTATTATGAATTATTGTCGTCCATCTTACGGCATAATAATTAAACATATTAATAGCTCTATAGTACCACTGACTATATTATAGTATGTTATCTTAATATTTTCTTTTAATGCCCCTTTTACATCCCTAAACCAACTAACATTTAATATACTTTAGTATTAAAATGGTATTTTCAAAGGTGAAATTGTTACTTAACATGCCAAGAGAGCATTCATTCCCGTTAAATACAATGTGCACACATATATCACTAGTTTCTAATGACTGTCACGTCACCTTCCATTTCATAGTTAACCATACTAAGACTCCAAACAACTATCGTAAGCATTATCCGGTAAACCCTGTCATTCGCCGAGTTGCGCAAGAGCATAAAATCACGTATAATCTCTCGTTGGAATTATATCGAATCCTCCGAGTAATTATAATTATGAATCATAAACAAGCAGCGAGAAACAATGATAATGCGTCAAAGATTATTGCTTGCGCTCGGCAACAAACTAGAAAGTTGCCAACTCAAATCTTAAAAGCAAGCTTTTGATATTTTCTCGTGCAATTAAAATATATAAATTAAATGATTTCCCTTTGCTTAAGTGTCGGCGTTTTCTTATCTGCGTATATATTTTTATTTATATTTTTAATACTTGGCCTGAAATTATGCCTTACTATCATATTCTTCCAAAATATTACTTTTTTTATTCGGACGATTTATCATAAGCTTCAGCGTGTAATGTAAAATACTATTATCTTACGACGTGAATTGTAATATTATGAAAATGTATTGATGCCTATTTCCTTTAATTGGAAAACTCATTGATTTCATTTTCAAAAAAAAAAAAAAATAAATTGTTAATAAAAGGGTTTTTTACAAGGACAGCATTATCCTTCATAGCAATCATACATTCTTCGTACAATGTTACATTAATGAAATTAAAGTTATTTAAAATTTCATGTTTTTTTTTTGTAACGAAAGTAAACCACGCCGGTCCATTTCAATATTAAATATGGATTATGAAATATATGTATCTAATAATCAATACTTGTCGAGCTAATGCCCCAATAGTGGATACATTTTTATAATTGCACGTAAATAGTTTTGTGAATGTAGTAGAAACTTTGCAAAGCGCAAACGAAAATAAATGGAACGGAGCTCAATACACGAAATAACTGTATACATCAAGTAGTCCTGGTACACTTTCACATACCGTATTACAGGAAGTCGGGACGCAAAAGAAATTTCAGAGCTCGCAGAAATATTAAGTATATCCAACTTTCCAAGTTACCTAACGGCTCCACTTCCGCCCCCTCACACTCAACTCCTCCACCACTTACCCATACCCCCATACACGATCCGCGTGCATCATCTCGCAAGAGCAACTCTCTGTACTTCCCTTATAAGGTGGACACATCGTTGTGTGCAGATAGATGCGCGTAACACGTGACAAAGCAGCAAACGAGCCGCACAGTCGAGCCGATTATGGAAAAGCCCTTGTTAAATGGAATTATTAATCCAGATCCGTGCACGTCGCATCCGTCCTTTTGAGCATAAGAAGAGAGAGGGAGAGAGAGAGACGCTGCCAGACAGAAGAGGTAGATTTGTGTATAAACGATAATTGATGAAAAGAAATTAAGAATTATTGTACATTGACATAGAGTGACTTAGTATTAGTTAAATTAGAAGCGTTTTAAAAGCAAACTGCAAATGAAAAGAAGAGTAGAAATTTTAATTGATTGTGCTTTTATTAAAAGCTTGCGATTCTACATCATTTTTGTAGTGGATTTAAAATTCTTTAATGCAAATATGGAAATTCTAAAGTTACTCATTTTAATTAAACAATATTTTCGTCTATAACTTCCCTTAACCATTAAAGATATCAGATAACTGCACAATTACTAGCGTTAATTAAATTTCGCGTATTACAAATATCTTACCTTAAAAAATATTTTGATTATTAAGTTTCAATGTATCGTAGATGTAATTACTACTACGGTAAATGTTACAAAATGCTAAAATAACGAACAAAAAATTTCAATTCACATTCAAAATGTATATTTTGAGAATAATAATCAGAATGGAAATGCAGCTCAATTGTATCTTTAGCGGTAGAAACAAATTCTTACGATAACATCGTAGAATTTTATTCTTCGAGCCTAATGCGTATAAAAATAATTTTTAAGACGAGCATAAGTGAGCTCGGGCTTGTTCGCTTCGAAACTCGTAAACGATTTGTTTTATCAAGATTCTTACTATTACGAGGAGCTGAGTTGTTAGATAGCTTCACAAGCAAAGAATTTCATAATTGGTTTATACTTTTATATTTCGCAACAATGTACTGAAATAAAAGATTTGGATATGGGAATCCGGTATATTGATTTTAATTGGACAAATTATTTTACAATTGTATCACATATGATTCACTGGTAAAATTACATTGATTTATTAATCGTCGTGATTATTCCTATTGTTGTACTTTATTGACAGGCATATTCGTATGCTTTGTCAACAACTGATCAAAATTAGAAAGGCATTAATTTTTTGTTTTTCAATAGAAATATTTAAGATAACGAGAGCAGGAGTAATTATTCGCTGACATGCAGTTTTAATAATATAACTGAATTTTAAAAAATCAATGAGCACACGAGTGGCCTGAAACGAGAAAGAAGATTAATAAAAATCGTAAAATAAACGTGAAATTCCGCATCAAACAACTTAATTTATCTACTCACTTTATACTTACGCATTTCACCATGAAGAGTCAAATTATCGTTACTCTTTCCATCGACTGTGCTCTAACGCGATTATAAAAACATCTTAAAATTTTAATGGTAAGGAAATTTTTCACATATAGCTTCAACGAATTTATTTCACTCGCGGGCTTTAAATAATTGGGAAATGGCTCGGCTCGAGGAAATTTTTAATAATAATTATGTCAATGCAATTTGCATATTCAAATTTCAAACGATTGTCGCGGATAAATATTGTTTGCCACTTGCGATTCCGAATTTTTACGGCGCCCGAGACCCCTCGTTACTGTAAATAACAGCCGTCGTTACCCAACCTTATTCTTCACTAAAAGCATAAAAGCATTTAATAAAAGTTAACCAACAATTTATATTTGATTTAACATCATTTCACAAAACCTTGCGCCTATCTTGCCCTCGATAAATCATTCGAGAATTCATAAGCTTCATAAGCTCGCCACAAGGGGGAATAAGGACAGAATTATGCCGCTTCCATAATCATCGCACTTACATTGCGCCAGATAACGTACAAGCACTCACCTCCTACCTTTTTATTCATTACAATCTTATCCCCGCGAAAGCACACAGATACATTATTTAGAGCCGATTCATCTGACGCGTCAGCTTCCCGAAACTTTGGCGCATAAGAAGTGAAAAGAGAGCCGCGTGGAGCCTCACGGAATCTATCAAATGTGGAACATTCATCACTCCCTATAGCGCTCAAAGCAACATGAAAGATTCATTCCCGCGCGCAGCCCCCCCCCCCCATATAAATACATAAGGATAAAAATAAAGTGGCCCAAATGGCAATGAAATTTCGGGGAATAATAGATTCGTTCGTTATAAAGGAATATGCTAATTGGTCAGCGTGTGCGAGAAAAATTGGGCGAGCCGAGGCTGGTGCAGTGACTTTGGGGATCCGCTCGTGGGAAAAAAAGTATACAGAGAAAAGCCCGACGATGAGGAGGGGGAGTGGAGGCAAGAGGAGGAGGAGGAGTAGAGGGAAGAGGAGGAGGACGACGACCAGGAGGAGGAGGAGGAGAGGGAAGAGGAGGAGAAGGAGGAGAAGGTGGAGGGAAGAGGAGGAGGACGACGACCAGGAGGTGGAGGTGGAGGATGAGAACGAAAAGTCTCGGAGCCGCGGGTACGAAACACCTGTCTGAATCTCAAGTAACGAGATCCGAGGAGAGAAGCAGCCGGCACGCAGCGACGAATTTGCAGTGAGTTGTTGGCGGCGGTGGGAGCGAGAGGGAAGTCGGGAGAGATGAAGCCTCCTCGGTGCGGCACTTTAAGCAACACTCCTCCGTTGTCTTTGTGTGGCAGGCGAGCCTGGCCCCTTGATTTTAATCGCAATTCTCGTTTCAGAATGATATTTGCCGACAATTGCATTGATGCCTCGTCTTTTCTTTTCTTTTTCATCAGCTACGTCAATGTTACATCGTACGAGAGGGATGGAAGCACGTGGATTCCTTACGTATTATGCGCTTGCGCCTCAAGTTTCTACGATCCCTCCTCGCTTTTTATTATTTCGCGAGAGAGAGAGAGAGAGAGCAACAAAAGCATCAAGTGCATTGAAAACACTTGGGACTCTCTCTCTATTATGGTTGTCGTGCAAGACGTCTTCCTTAAAATGGATCGTATGTATTCCGTAATCATTAATTTCATGGAAACGTGACGCAAAAGCTAATTAGAGAATGAATAAAGATGTTGAGGGGATAGGAAAAATGCGAGCGGATGCTCTCGCGAATCTTAATAGTGAAATAGAGATTTGAATTTAAAATGCATACGCTTAATTACAAGTTCTTATTCGGCTTAAATTATAGGACGATTAATTTAAGGGAATGTGTGCGTCTGCACGGGGGAGGGCTGAATTATTATACGCATGTGCATTTCGCATGCAAATGTACGTGAAAATTTAATGTAAGCATTGATTTGGGGGGCGGGGAGGGGGGGGGGCTGGTTGTATTATGATGGCTCGGAGAATTAGTAATGAAAGTGCGGGGAGACTCTTTGCCAAACAAATTCTTGACGAATGGCCCAGATAATGTAAACAGCACTCGACAAACCAACACTTACATGCAAATTCAATAATTGCACAGCTTCAGAGTGCAGAAAGTTATGTGCGTGCGTGGGTGGCGCAGCATGGGCGCGTATGGGCGCGTGTAGGCTCCATTACACTTTGGATTTGCTTAAAAGTAACGAGAATGTTAATAAACGGTGGGGAGGCGCGCAGATGTGCATTTAAATAAAGAAAGCGTCGCTTTATTTGCACCAGAATTTTTAAGAGTCGTTCAATTATACCGGGACGTGCGAGAGTTTTACTGCTTAAATTTAAGCGTCTTTTTCTCTCTTTCTTTTGGCTGAAAAGGCTGCGTTGGCCGCGTACGTTTTACAAGTGCTTCAATCGTTTCCACGCATCATATTACTTTGTCCGAGTTTCGATCAAGTGGCGGCATAATGGGTAATTGTCCATTGTCATCCTCAATTCAAAAATGTGATATTTAAGATGGGCAGAGAGCCCGAGGGAGCGACTGCTCACAAAGCCGATTGAAAATTCATCGTGAACTTTTCAAATTCACCAGCTTTATGGCAAACAAATGTACGGCCTACAAAGCATCTTTTTCCTCCCCCCGCAACATCGACATTCGCAAGAAAAACTTTGAAAAAGCGGCCATTCGGCCCTCCCTCCGCCCTCCCTCCGCCCTCCCGAAGCCTCGCGCCCTCCGACCAGCCCGCGACTTTTCACATATCAGATATTGTAACGTCATCTCCGCGATACTCCGGGCCCCGTAATTTCACCGATCGTCCTCGGCTCGCCGCAAAAACGCGCGACAAAAACGAGAAAGACGTCGCTCGCGCACGCACCACCGCGAAAAAAAGGCATTCCAGACTCGTTGGAGGAACGAGCCGATCCTCCTTATTGACGCGCGCAGCAGCGAAACCGCGGCGTCACGGATAAAGAATCGGGAAACGCACACCGGGTTCTAAAGTGCCGCGGCGGCAGCTTTTGCGCGCGCGCGCGCGCCTCTGCCCCCGGGACGAGGCGAGGGCAGAAAACCGGTTGCCGGTTTGCGTGCGCACGCGCGCCCATAAATAAATAAGGCTTCCTTTGGCCGGCACTGCGACCCGATCTTCCCCCGTGCAGAGCGTTATGCGTCTCTTTGTCGAGGCACTGGAGGCCCAATATCGAGCGAATCAAAGCCACACCGACGCACACACCTGCGCCGAGCACACCCAAGACAACAGATGAACAATTCGGCCAATAACGGGCAGCGAAAGCTTAATTGGCGTTCTAGGTCCACGTGGCCGATGACGAAACCATTAAAACCTTTGGAAAAGCACGGGAGAGGGGGTGGGGAAGGAGAGGCATCTCTGCGGGCTTCTGGTCCTTGTTCTGGTATTTGTTGAAGGAGATGATGGGACTGGTGGGTGAGGTGAGGTCGCTCGTCACTTTGGAGATGCAGTGCAGTCGGTCATGTCGATCTTATCGTCGTCTCGTTGGTCTTGTTTTTCGTTGGTTTTGGCTGTGTGGCGGCGATGGGATGCCGCGGGCTATTTCTCGCGAGTATTTGAGCCTTGGACGGTCGTTTAAATGGAGAGGCGCGTTGCATCAAGTGAGGTGCATCAAGTCGGGAAATGCCGAGGGGTGGGCGCGTGCGTCGTCCGTAGTAGTGACAAACAAGCTAATAATACTTGATCGCGGCAAGTTTACGGGCGAGTATTTAAAGCGTCGCTCGAGCCATCGCGATCAACAGCTCGAATAATTGTCTGTGTCGAGCAAATTGCGGACTTGGAGCTGGAAACTTAAGTTCTCCCTGACTGGCCGGCCGTCTAATTACGAATGGTCGATCACTCGGCAAGTATTGCGCTGCCGAGTGGCTCCTCTTATTATTGTTGTCTCCCTTCTCTTTCGTTTTTGCTTTAATCAGTGTCGATTGTGCTTGCAATAGACGAGGCACTTTGTTCAATATCATAAATTCAATAAGCATTATGAATGCAAATGCACGACAGCTTTATGCATTATTGTAATGCGCGAGTGTGCGTAATGAATGAGCAGTAAAATTGCAATAATCCACGATGATATATTGCGTCAAGAGGATGCCATTTGGCTTCCCCAATCAATATAGATAGTAATGCTCTTCGTTTGCTAATAATCTTTCAAGCCAACAACAGCTTGATTTATCGCTAATCCCAATGTTGAAAAGTATTCTAGGCAATTCTCTTATAATTGATCGCTAGCGCAGTCCAATGCCACCGGAGCCTTCTATTGTGGGAGTTATGCAGCCTCCAGTTATCGCTCATTAACCAAGGGTTTAACCCCTTGGCGCCCGATAGATGCCGAATAAACGCATCAGCAAAATTTAATTCAATGTGGGAATAATCCCTATTTCTTTGGATGTAATTGTGCATAGATGACTGTAGAACGACTAGACTGCTTGATTTGGAAAGTAAGAGAATACGATTGAAAATTACAGGGTGGTTAATGAAGTTGCTTCTATCATAACTTTAGGCCTGATGTAGAGACTATAAAATTTTCGAACAATGGCAATGATTTTTCATTAAAACTGTACCATTAGAAGCTTAAATCATTCGTTCGCTTTCGTATACATCAGTTAATAAAATTTGATGATTGCTCATATTCATATAAATTATTTCTAAGTCTAAATTTCTTTATGTTCTCGAATAAATTTCAATATGTAAAATCGATTTCTCTATTTGACAAGAAAAGATACTAAATTATTATGATCTCCATATCATATAAGATACAGTTTAATTCGAGGTACGTTTATGATGTAATTTCTATTGAAGTATTCCATTCTGTTTTGATCTTATGTACTTAAAATATTTTATTCCGCTTCCTTGACTATAAATATTAGACTAGTCGGTATTTTTATGCGAGTCTATTTATTTTCTGTATTAAGCTCAGAACTTTGTATTCATCAAATGGAAACATTCGGTTGAATTATTATCAAATTTATCATAATTTTTTTATTTCTTTATTATAATATTTTTCAGGAACCAATTCCAAGGTTACGAAATTGCATTATTTCAAATAATGAAAATTGTTAAGTTATTCGTTATTATATTGCTTTGGTAATGCTAGCTCTACGCAATAAATATAATTGAAATATTAGATATCGATAAAGATGTAATACAATATTATTGGGTCATCGTTCCCACAGATTGTCAATTTAAAATATTAGATATTCATAAGGATGTAATAGAATATTTTTCAGTCTCCGTTCTCATCTAAATTCTCCGTTGCAATCCAATTTCTAATTGTAGTTGATGAAATGAAGTTATGCGTGTACAAAATCAATAGATCGAGTATAATTAAGGAAAATAAGCTGCGAAATGTAATAATATTAAAAGGGAAAAATGCTACAAGTGCATTTTGATATTTGCTAATTAAAATTTTCTTTTCAAAAATTAATTAAGAAAGTATAACATTTTCAACGGCTCGAGATGAATTTAATTATAATTTTCAACTAAAACCATTAAAAGTATTAATATTCCTTCTCTTTTTTTCTTCATATAACATTAATTTCTTGTTCATCGTACAACTTGAATTAAATATTTAATTTATTAAGTATTATTAATAAAATAGATTAATTCCAATATAATACAATTATTTCGAACAATTAATTTGTCGTTTAATACTAATATTCAGTAACTCATCATGTTTGCCATCAATTATTATATGAAAAAAAAAAAAAATATATATATATATTACAAATTATAAGAACAACTATATGTTTATGCTATTATTTTCAATTGCATTACGTACACACATAATATTATTTTAAATAACATTTACTAAAAAGTATTTAATGTCATAAAAAATGAATGTAAATTATTTTCAATAACCGAAGATATTAATCGTTAATAAATCATTCCTTTTGGCTTTTTAACATAAATCCAATTGTGCAAATGGAATATTTTATAGATTGTTTAACTCTAAAAAAATACTCTGATTATGAAAGTGTTAATTTATTTACAATACAACATGACATTTCTTTTGAATAAATATCTCAAACTAATTAATATTTTTATCTATACTCTCAACTTATTTTACAAATATAAAAAATTTGTCTTAATATTTAATAAATGCCTAGCTTAAATATTTCATCGAAAACTATTCATTTATTTAAAGAAATAACCTTCATGATAACTGTTAAAACCTCCCTCTTGTAGTCCTAAGCAATTATATTAATAAAATATATATCAACTTTATATCTCATCTTACAAATAAAAATGGGATTAACTGTCACATATCGAAATCCACTATAATTACAAAATAACAGACTTTTAATTTTATCAAATACAATTTTTTATTATTATTCGTATCGTCTTTATAAATCTTGTTGTTTAAATAAAAATATGGCAACGTAATTATATTAAAAGATGTAATTGTAAATTACATTAATAAATTTTCATTGATTGTTCTGCCTGTTAATTCATATCTACACGTAACATATAACAATGATACAAAATATTTCATAAAATATGCAAAATCATCAACATTGAAAAAACAAATATCACAATTCGTCATTTGGAGTGTAAACTGATATTTAAAATAACGATGTCAAAAATTTTATACTACATTAGTATAAAATAACATATACATTAACAATATAGTCTTTATCTCTTTTTTTACAAATGTACAATGTTGTATAGCAAAATAAACGATCCAATTATTTGTTAACTTCAACTTCATTAATATCTTCGACATAACTTGATTTAGCCGAAATCGGATCTGTCGCGAGCACTGAACTTTCGCCTACTGACATTTCTTCCAGTAACGATATTTCCTTTATTTCCGATATTTCCTCAAGTGAAGAAGTATCCGAGTTTACTGTAAAACAATGAAATAATTCAAATACAAAATAGGTAAAGTCTAATTTTCTTAAGCAACTAGCAAGTGAACTTACATTCATTGGACGTCAACTTGTCTTCCTCTTTGGCTTCGCCTTTCTCGTAGCTAAAGGTTTCGTCGATATTCTCTTCTTCGGTGGCAAAATGCAAGTATGACAATATGCATATAAGTACTATGAAAAACAAGTTGGTACTAATGCCAACAATGGCTGACAATAAGGGCCAATGAAACATCAAATATCGCAAACCAGACAGATGAGCATTTATCATTATGGTTGCCGAATAAAACTCTATCCGACGAGATTGAATTTCAACGTAAATAATGGTTACTGGATGACTCTGTTGCAAATAAAACAGTCAAATAAGTTTCACGAATATTGACATCTTAAAAGTCAATGAAAGCAAATTTTTACTATACAATATTGAATTTGAATTTTTATAGTAAAAACAATTTGAAATTTTAAAATGTGCTTCTTAATAATTTGCTCCGAACGAAAATGTCCCAATTATTAATTGACTTTTGAATTGTATAATTACGCACTTAGTATTAATAGTTTATAATTATTATACTTAGTATTTTCAATTGAATTTCAAATTTTAAATCCTATTTACTAACTTGATCTTCCTCGAAACTACCAAATAATTCAAGAACAATGTTTTGCTTTTCTTCGGTTGATCCAAATATCATCATAGGTGAAAATGTAAGCGTTGTTAACATGTGTAATAAGGAACTACGATAATGTAACATGGCAGAACGACACGCATGTTCGACCAGTACTCCATCTCGACTCCGCAACTGAGCACAAACCATGAACATGCCTAAAAAATTATATACATAAACATAATAAGTAAGTTTAAGTTAAGCAATATTTGTTTCATACTATTACAGTCCCTATCGTATGAGTAAACGAAGAAAAGTATTGTTCTATCAAGTATGAATCTTAAGAGAAATAAAATCAATAATTCTTATTATAATAATGTATATTTATAAATTAACTATTTAATAATCAAAAATAAAAAATAATATACGTATATAAATAGAAAGTGTACAAGAGAATATTTATAAAGGGCATACGTTTATTGGGTCTTTATATTAAATGCACAAAATACCGATGCGCATTAAAGCTAAACATATACATGTGAGTGCTAATTAGTTGTTAAAATTTTTTTTGTAACAGTGATTTCAATTAAATCATTACCTAGTTCCTTATTGGTAGGAGATTCAGGCATTTCTATTTGTAAATTCACTCGATATGGCTGTCCGACCATCAATAGCTGTTGTTTCTTTGTCAACTGAACATATCCTGATGGAAAACTGCACAAACCTTTCTCTTGATCGCAAGATCTACAGTCATAGCATTCAAAGCATTAATGAAAATACACGTGCAATTAGTAAACATAATGAGAAATATGTTTTACTCAAATTGTAGATGAACTGGCCTGACGTAGGTCATGTTTGGCATATAGGCATAATAAAATGCTGTATATAAAAAAATTGAAATCCATATTATAAGGATACCACATATAATGATCAGTCCACCTCGAAACACAGCATCCTTCGCTGATTGAACACCTTCGGTGGTTTTCCTCTGAATGCTGAACCATTTTTCGTGAATATGTTGAAATAAACTTGAAATAATCATGTTCTTTGGAGGTGTTTATCCACATTAAAAAATGATTCTCACAAAATTATTTGTTACTTGACATGACTTTGAATAAGATAAGATAGGTTATCGCCTTTCCTTCATAACAAAATTTGATAAACGCGGCATGGTTTTATTTTAAAATACAAAATTATAACGATGGCACGTCCAAATTTTATTAACATTTCATCAAAATTACAAATTTATGTATTATAAAGTAATGCCTTTCTTTGATAGGCATTACAAATCATACCAAAGCACAAACATTATACCGTTCGACAATGCCTCAAAACTTTTTTATTTACAAATATCTAATTACAATGACACAAGAGGGTCTTAAAATTCACATGAAAATAATAATTTGAGGTTAGCCAACGATTTGCATTAAGCAATAATCGAACAACAGCGACTTGCAAACGTTGGCAACACTGTCAGCGAGCACCCGACCCGCGAATATTTAAACTATTCATTATCTTCTCGTTAATATGAGGCTCAATCTCTGACATTAATTAAGACGAATTCTCAACGACATAGAACGACATGGACAATATAAATCTGCCGATGACTATTTATCGACTCAAATTCACTCGATTGTTTAAAATTGACAATATCTACGACAAACAATCGAGTATTTTCTAATCAATTGTCAATACAAAATTATCACTCGCTCACATTATTCTAGCCTCATTAACCACGCGCACGCACCCAGGCACTAATAAATAATTTTTGCCTGCAATTGGCACAATAAACACTAACCCAATTGGTACGCCTTACGAGAACAAGCGCTTACGACTGCACATTGTCCCGCCAGTTGGGCCCCAGATGCAACCGCCTCTGCTAACTGTCATCGCCGCCGACTCCCAGACCTGGATCTGGCAACCTTGAACACCTGATCTCCGCCAATCGGCGCTCCTCGCTCTCTTCTCCTGACATGCGCCACAACCGCGATATATAGATAAGCAGGAGAGTCTCGGGAGAGCGAGCAGCCGCTCAGCTGAACCACAGTTTCAAGATGGTTGTGCGAGCGCGTAGGTGGTTATTACATCTCTACGCAGAATAATGCACATAGGATACAGTTAGCGCGGCTAGGTACGATCATCATCGCCATATTCGCATTGCGCGGCAGCCGTGGCTTAACCCACGCACAAGCGACAGCCGAGTGTCAGCGTCCGCCCGCAGAGCCCCGCGTGCCGAAGAGAGTCGGAGGGACCGGCGGAGAGGCAGAAGCTCCCTCTCGCAGCGAGCTTTCGAAAATTTGCGTTCTGCTGGTCAATTGGATCGTCAGTCGCGTTAAAATGGACGGCGGTGGAGCTTACGGCGGTGGCAAGGCTGGAGGCCCGTTCGACCCAATTGCATTTGTGCAAAGGCCACAAGTCATTCTGAGGGCGGTTTGTCTGGTGAGCGCAGCAACATTATTATTTCGCCGAGGGACGGCCCTGGCTCGCGTATTTTTTTTTCATCATCTCCGTGTTTTCTCCCTGGGAAAGCATCGCTCGCGAGAGCGTCGATTTCGAGGGATTACTACTACTCCCCCCACCCCCGCTCCACACACGCACGACCAACCTCCCCCATCCCCCCGCATGCTACACCGCGGCCGCCGCCGCCGCCGACGACGACGACGACGACGACGACGACGACGAGGAGGAGGAGGACGAGTCTTCCTTGCGATCCGTACGTGTGAATCGCGGGCGAAACAGCGGCGCAAGTGATGTCGTTGATGGGGTTGTTCTTTATTGATTTTCCGTGAATAGCAGCGAGACGTGCGGCCACACACGCGCTCGATGTCGCATGCTCTAGTAAGAGAGAGGGCGGGAGAGAGAGAGAGAGAGAGAGAGTCCTCGAAAAATGTTGTCTATATTGCCTTGATCTCACTGGCTCATTCGCAATATCCGAGATAAGATGGATGCAATGTGTTTTCCACGGGATATCCCCCGGGAATATTAGATATGGGAAAGAAGAGCCGTGTCGGTTAGCATTCCGGCATCGGTCCTGTCCTTTGACTCTTGACGTTCGACGTCGAGGAACAGAGGACGTAATGCGAAGAGAAAGCACGATGAGTCGTATACCACATGCCATTATATTATGCAATTAATTGCCGTCCGACTCTTAAGATTCCTCGCGATGAAGCAGCGCTCGATCCTTCAGGATTCAGGACCGAGTCCTAGTTTTCCTTGGCACGCGCCACGAGAATTGAGATATTGAGGCTAGGGAGGACGTTGGGGGCGTATTGTAAATTTTCTTGACTCTTAGCGTTAAGTATTGATTGATAGTCAGGTTCCTCGATAAACTTAGCGAGTCCACTGCATTTCTTTTCTTTGGGGCTGGAGGGGAGGGATGGGAGATTTGGGAGTTGGATCGATTTAAATGGACCATCGATAAATATGTGCTTGGAAAATTGCGAGCAGTTTTCCAGTCGCGAGTTCACTTAATATTTGCAAATTAGGTGACGATTAGGTCTCTCATTGTTAAATTTGTTTTATCAATCTGCTTTCCCTTCGCAGCTGCGAATTCTTTTTCACAGTGGCATAATACTTTTCGTGGTCAATAAGATAATCCGACTTTACTTTCCGATATTATTTTCATATCTGTTTTGGCCCAACGCAACTTCAAATACATAAATCATCAATATAACACTTTGTACGCAAAGTATAAATTACACGTAATTAATAATGTAAATTATGTAACGATCTTATGCACACACACAAGCCCGCGCGACCGCTCGCACGCACACGCACACGCACTCGCGCATTATGTAACAATAATTTTGAATTTTTCGAACCTCGGTTTGGGTTTATTTGAAGATGTGAGTTCTCGTAGAATATCGTTGATAGAATAACTAGATCTTGAATATTGATTTGCAATTTGCTTAATCTTTTGTGTTTCCAAGAGCCAGCGGACATATTTGTCAAACAACATTATTCCAGATAAAGAGTGTGTTAATAGTAACCAATTAGTGAGAGAAAGTTTTTGTTATTGAGGTGACATTGCAGTTTTTTTGTTACACAAATACCAATAAATGCAGATATGCACGTACAGTTATCGCTTGGATAAATCTATTATGAAATAAAATTAATTATTTGAATGTCAGATAGACAGTTATTTATCAATGCTTTATTAATTGCGAGATAGGACATTTATATCTTGAAAAAAGAGAGTCGGAGAACGAGTTTACTGATACGACAAAGATTTTATTTTAAATTGAAATTATTATTAAATCAAGAAATTTATAAAATTGAGTTTTTTCAGCTGTTTGCTATCATTGTTTTTGGATGCATAAGCAGCAAAGGATATATAGAGAAAGGAGGAAAGGAAGTGTGTTTATATAATAACGATGCAAATGCATGCAATTATGGAACAGGAATTGGTGTTATTGCCTTCTTAGCGAGTATTGGCTTCTTAGCAGGTGAATACTTGTTTGAACAAATGTCCTCGGTTAAAACTCGAAAGCACTATGTTCTCGGTGATCTTGGGTAAGTATAAATATAATTGTGCACGTGTGTAATGCAAATAAATTTGTCTATTAATTGGTATTATTTTATTAATTGCGTAGTTTCTCCGGATTCTGGGCATTTCTTTATTTTGTTGGATTCTGCTACTTGACCAATGCATGGAACAAATCCGACAGACCAAAAGATGGATACGGCGTTAACAATGTTCAAGGAGCGATTGCCTTCTGTTTCTTTTCTATCTTCGCCTGGGTACGTCCAGTATTAAATACATCCTAAGTAGCCAGATCGATAAGTAGAGTCCCTGTCGTTTAACTTAAAAATTGATTGACATTGAAGAGTATCTTTATCCTTTGTAGGCAGGGTGTGCGTGGTTCGCATTTCAAAGATTTAAGCAAGGAACTGACGCAGCGTTCGCTCCAAGCTACGAAGCGGATCCCACAGGAGGGCAAGGTTACACAAGTTATCCTGATGCCACCGATGCTGCTTACCAAGAGCCTCCGTTTGGTCAGCAGCAGCAAAGAGGTATGGGTGACTTTCAAGCTCCGGCTTATTAAAGTCATCCATAGTCGTTATGAAATGTATATTACAAGGCCACTGCAGCGAACTAATAATGATAGGAGTTTTTTTGTTAATTATTGTTATCTTGCATTTAAAGGAGAATATTACAACAAAAATCTCATACTATCGCGTATCGTGATCTAAGGAAGAAAAGTATTAATATTTTACAAGAGACTCGCTCGTTTCCCCTATTAGCTTCTCTCAAATCATCTACGCATTAACATTATAGGTAAGCAAAAATGTGGATTACCTTTTTGTTACATTGGCAAATATTCCAAGATTATTTATATTTATTATGTATACATAGCATTGTAAAAATGTAATTTGAAATCTTGTATATTTATATTGAGTAAGTGATTTTATTTAACGTAAAGCTTTTCATTTACAATTAATTAATTATATTATATTCTATTTATTGTCTTGATAACATTTTTTATACCAATATAAGTATACGTTATATATGAATAAGGGAAGAGGTAAAGGGAAGGTAACCATAACTTGTATTGCGCAAGAAAGGCCTCGGAAGAGCTTCTTAGCTCGTAGCAGTGAATCGCTCCTTTCACTGATAGATCGCTATCGATATTGGTCTTAAGATTAACTCTGCATAGCAAGATATTAAAGTCACGAGAACCTATTTGTTGAACGGTGGGAGTAATTGTTAGCCACCCGTAAGTTGTACTTAATTGGATGTCTGGAAAGCAAACGATACAATGTAATTAAGATGTACCATGCGAGGCACTATATGAAAACTATGACCATTTCTATCTACTAATACGAACTTATATAAGCCAACATCGTTTCTCATAAGAAAGATAATAATACGTATGTATTAATATTAAATGTTAGTACATTCACACCAGCTATGTATATTTTAATGTCGTGACGTGTTCAAAAGGTATTCACAAGCGAGATGTATAAATACTGCGTCGTATTTGAGGAAGGAAACTAAAAGAAATGGTGGTCGGTATAAGTATGCTTGAAATGCACATATCCTACGTTGTCAAGAAATAAATCATTTTTACTTTATTTACCTATTTAAAAAGAATATTTTTTACCAGAGCTCGTGAGTAAAACTTTTCAAAAACTCATAACCGTAATAACATACACATACTTAACACTGTAACGTTTATCTAAGTTTTTTTAATTATATTATTGAAACAATAATGATTTTCATTGTTTTAAATGATAATTGAATTTCGTTCTGCCAGGCATAGATTGCGTGCCAAGCACATGTATTATTTTGGAATGTTTAATTTAGTTTAATAAAGGAACAAAGTCGATACTACCTTACCAATAGGGAAAAGCATTTTTTAACGAATGTTTGTATCGCTATAGAAGGTGAAAATTATTTTTTGCATTCTTGCTCGTTTCTCTTACGTAATCAAGTTCTCGTGTGAACAATTGCTTAACACTAACTGCACGAAATGTTGGAATAATTTTCTGAAAGATATGAGCGGATAAATATTTTTTAAAACATTTCTCGAGTTAGTTTTCTGCCCTTTCGAGTCACATGATGTAGGCAGCCAATAAATATTATAGTCTCGAGTCAATTGTTTTGCAGTTGTCGCTTGCACATTAAGCTCGATAAGTAAATTAACGAACAATCAAATTGGAAATGGAGGTACTCGTTGGTGTTTGATGAAATGCAAATATTAATGTCAAATGGAATTAGAAAATTTTCTTTATGAAATTCATTAGCTGGCTTATTTATTACAAAGCCTATAATCGGATTGAATGGTAAAATATTTTTTCTACCAATTTACTTTACAACGCTGCACCCACTAATATACAAAGAAACGAAATTGAAATTAGCCAATCGTCACTCACAATAGTATCGAAGGTCTTATTTTGTAAGTAAATGTGATTTGCCAAGTATTTAAGAAAAAAGAAAAAAAATCTTGCAATTTATACAATTTAATGTTTAGTTGAACATTTGTTGGAGAAATAGAGAAAGGTGTGTGCCGTAACAGCATTTGCTCCAATCGTATCTCAAATCCGCGAATAAGAGGCATTATATAATAAAAAGCAAAACCTTCGTTGAATTATATAAATACATTTCAGAGATCGTTAAGTGAAATACTTTCTAAAATTGTTCATGCAATTATTTAATAAAGTTTTCAAGCCAAAAAGAAAAAAAGAGAAAAAAAAGAGAAAAAAGAGATACGTCATTTGTGCAGATGTAAAACAAAACGAAGCAAATATAATTGTTGAAATGGACATTATTAATACAGTAGCGTGTATAAAACGAAGCAAAAAATTAAACATTTATTGAAGCGAAATAATTTATTAAGATAAAAAATATATACCTGTGAATGTAGCCAATAAACATTTATTCTAGTTATATATAAGAGATGGCCCTGTGCAGTACAGAGATCTCAGTGTTTACATACAATTCTAGTCTACTGAATGTATGATTTACAATAGCGATTATTAAACGAAACTGAATACCCGCAATTGTTTTAACTCATAATTTATAATCTGTCCAAATTATATTACGAGAAGTTCTATAGCTACACAATGACTATTTGTATCCTTGCTACCAATCGCTGCAATAATCAACAAATTGCAGGCTATGGGATTTCCATTAACAGCAGACTCAATTGCATTGATATTTTTTTTTTTTTTTGACAATACTCGATGTTATTATTATGCGTTAAAGAAGCTGGGCACATTTATGAGATGCCAAAACATGCGGTCAAATTATATTGTGGATTTTTAATGCTCGACTATGTTGCTTCGATAATACTCAGTTTGGGACTCCAAGGAGGATGTATTTTGATGATTTTGTCGCTGAATTTGTTGCTTGACGATCGGAATTCGCCGTCAAATGCGTCATTTAATATTGCTTAATCTTAGCTTTGCTCTATGTAAATAGAATCTACAATAGCAATTAGGACAGCAGACGATCATCCCATAAATAACGTCAAGGCTTCCATAAAAATTATAGACAAAACTTTGGACTGCACACGTACCGGCAAGCAAATAATGTATGTACATGATGATGTCAAGCAATACGCGGAATTTTGTCAGTCTGTAAATTTTGATGCATTATAGTCATTAAATCGACCCCCAATTGAATTATACGATCGATTGTTTAGAACTGTAAACATTTATTTATTCTTTTACTTTTCTGACAATTTAACTGTATAATACATGGTGATGTCAGAACCTACCCCGAATTGCAAATAAATGTTATTATTTATTGTGTTACAAGATCTTTTCTTTATAATGTCGATGATGTAACCTTGCAATGAACGATGTACCAAAGTGGCCGACGCTTCATTAGCAGATTTCGAAATCAAAGGGCCGCATGACTGAAACGCCTCCTAATTAGCTCAATTTCATCCATCTTGCCTCTTATGACCACAGCAATGGCCTCGAAGCTGAGAGCGACCGATGGTTAATCTAGCTCACCTAGCGATATCAGCCTCGTCTACATAAGACATCAAGGTCAAGGCAAGTATCTTCTTATTACCGCAGCTTCTTTCCACTCTTTAAAAGTAAGATATCCTGGCATTACGTCAACTATTTGCCCTCAAGCAATCTTGGCAAGCAGCTTGATTTTCCACGTGAACGACCATTAATCGTGGATCCCTTAAGTCAACTTGCCCTCCCATAATCAATATCTCGCCGACATCTCAGTATCGCCATATTTATATCTTCGTATTTAGCCGATCAATGAGCCTCGCGAGTATTCAACGGCGTAGTATTCAAAGTCCAGATCTTTAAATCTCGATTCGCGTCAATGTTCGCGGTAAACCAACAGTTATTGCCCGTCGAGACAGTAAAATTCTCTATAGAGAATCATGAAACATCATTACATTCAAATTGTGATTGATTATAGGAAAAAGAGAGAGAGAGCCCCCGTAAGTGAGTTGGGTGCCTTTATTTTTCAGACATTCTAACATGAATTCCAATGCCTCGTACAGTGGCTGCCGTGAATTTTTTGAATTTTAAATAGCCGATCTCTATTTATCTGCCAATCTATCTGCAATGATAAAGACGGAGCGGCTCGTACGCACAAGGTAAACCAAGTTCCTCGAAAATACCGATCAAGAAAATCGATAACAGAAAGCTGCCGCGGCAGCAAAGAGGGAAGGAAGGAACAACTGCCTCAATAATATGACGAGATAAGGCTCGGTGAAAATAAACTCGGATAATGAGAGCTTTATTGGCAAATAGCATAAAGAGAAAAGCAATGTAATCGGGGAGATTAACGAGTCGGGCAAATAACGTGAGAAACGAGAAAATGACTTGGCTGCTCTCGAGGCAATGGACAAAGAATATATTATCGTGGTGTCGAGAAAGCAAAAAACAAAAACAAAAACAAAAACAGTTAAGCGCTGGCGATGGGGACGTAGAGATAAATTAAATCCTTAAAAAAGATTTGGCAAAGGGAGAAGAGGGGCGTTGATCTAGCATCTGGCAATGCGTGTGTGTGTGTGTGTGTGTTTATGTATGCAATTGTCGATCATCGAATCCGCGGTCAAAAGGGAAAAAGGCAACACTTATTCACTGAGTCAGTGTTTATGGGAACTTAATGGCGAAATTACGAAACTAAACTACATTTTGCCGAAAATGAAAGTTCTCCATATTGATTGATTTGAAATGTGCATTTGTTGCACTGCAGGAGTGGCAAAAGCAGCGTAAAATTAAAAAATGTTGGGAAAGAGAGGAAATAAACAATGTATTTTATAAATACACATGTATTATGTAATATATTAATTAGTAAGCACACATTGCTCTGTAGGCTTAATATTAACATTTTTCAGCTCGTTGGCACTTTCCATAATAGGATGTGAATATACAATTATATTTTGTGCTCCAGTTAATGATTTTCGTCCCTTAAAGTGTTCCTCTTAAATAAAACTTTTTACATTCGAAGAACTTTTTCGAAGCTAAATTGGTACATGTTAATTGTAAACTTTAGGATTCTTTTATATTATACATACAAGCATACACGTTCATAAATAATTATGTATACAAACACGCAGCGCACGCGCACAAACAAACAAACACGCACACACACACACACACCCGCACGCACATACATATATATATATATATATATACTTATTTATTTATATATAATTTTAAATATGTGTTTTTTTTTTTTTATGAATGTATGCGTGCACGCGTGTATGTATAATATTAATACAATTCTTTTGCCGATACATATCTTTCCTCTTTTCTTTTCGATCACATTATAAGAGTCTGTGATGATAAAGGCCACAAATGTTTGTAGAGAAGGAAGTACAACTATTTCTAACTATATGGGATCGAACTAACGTGATGTTTCAATTGTTTCTTTTTCTTGTCTTGTTTAAATCGGGGCATTTTACGCAGTAAAACCTCTTATAATCTCGCAGAAAAATACGTATATATTTACATGAAATATGTGTACTCACTTATATAAATATTTATAATCATTTCAGAACTTACAAAATCCAATCGTATTTACGCCTTCTTTAGGAAGTGTTTTTTTTTCTACACTTTTGCATATTTGATTATACACATTTAAATAATAATAGACTGTGTGTGTTTTATATTAAGTTCTAACGAATATTAAGATAAGCTATTACGAAGTTGGATTTACATTTAATATTTGAAATGTTGAACGAATTTCAACGCTTTGCATTTATAATTTGACGAATGAATTGTAAGCGTAAATGATTGATGTCAAAAAAAAATTTTCTGAAATTTCGGTTCGTAAAGATTCACACGTTTACAATCTCATCTCGAAATAAAGTTTCAAAATCAATTTCATACGATTTTGATATACAAATACAACCAGCAGAGGCACAATTATAACATATAACTTGAATGCGATGAAATTTTTTGAAATAAAAGTTGCATTTCAATTCTGTGTAATCGTATATGCTTATTTCGTATGATAATAAATCATCTATAAACTTTCTTCCTTTTTGACTCGTGTTATTTGTTTTGCTTTCAATTAATTATTTAATTTTATTATAATAATTATTATTATTATTATTATTATTATTCTAATGCAGCTAATATATTTTTCGTTCTTTTTTTTTTTTTATCACATAATCGTTCAGTTATTTATGACATAAATAAAAGAAACCACTAAAAATTTAACAATCAATATTAAATTCAAGAAGTCCTCGAGTTATACACGTTTTACAAATTGTTTTCAAACCATTTTCGAAACGAAGAGCTTCAACATCATACATTTGAGTATGGTAATTGAAAAAAAAAAAAAAATTGACGTACTTTAAAATGAATAAATAACTTAAATTGCGATTAATAATGAAATGAGCAAGCTATTGTGACCGAAGGAATAGAAATATCCTAAATTTGATCAAAAATCACACATTTACTGCTTCTCTGAATATAGATTTTTTTTTTTTTCACCTATAACTCTTTCTAAATAGTCTTTCATAATGTTAGTACATCTGTAATTTTTAATTACATAAATTTATATTACTCATATAACACTATTCTCTTTTGAATTCCCTACACACTACCAACTTGATAAAAAATATGTAAAGCTGAAAATAAGTTTAAGCAGTGTACGACGTATTAGCTGTCCTTTCGCCTATTCATAAATTATCGAATTATCAATTTAAAATGCACACACACACTACAATTCAATTGTACGAGCGAATGCTTGTATTGTAATGTAGGAGATCAAAAGAGGAGGTAAGCGATAAATGATGAATTTGGCTTCGCAAAAAAATTAATGAATGACTAAATAATTGTTAATCAGCAGGATAATTTTTCCCTAAGCTTGTCAATAAGTTTTAGCTTCGCAACTTGATTATAAGCTCGTCTTCGTGACGCTTGAAGTTTCTTATTCCTCGTGTTCTCCCGCGAAGAGCCTGATAAGCATTAAAATTATTATAATCTTAGGTACATATGAATATTAAGTTATACTGAAATTAAGGCCAGTCCTTGGTAGCACCTCACTAAATAATAATCATTTGTCTAATTTTTTCCATTATTAAATCTTCCATTTCGAATAATTCTTAACAGCATACTCGTAATGTAACGGAAGAGATATTTTTTACAAATACATACAATAGACACAATCAACGAATTAACCCCTTAACCGGATGGTTAAAGGACACGTAAAATCTATAATGATGCACTTATTATGGGATTTTACTTCTCGTGTGAAACTTAACATTTAAGAGTGTCGGTGTGCTATCGTGTTAGTCAGTATATTAATTTAAACCTTGCAAAAAAGTTTTTAAATATTTTGCTCTACTTTATAGTTCAACGCGGCGGCCAGGAAAATAATTCTCAAATTTTTCATAAAGACTAGAGGACATTTTAATAAACATTGCACATTTCGCACCAGATTTTGAAGTTATTAAAATTCTTTTTTTATCTTTCCTGCCGATAATTGTTATTATCGCTAAATTCTCCTTTGTAAAATAGCCGATATGATTTTTTTAAAAATTAAATAAGCTTTATAATAAGGTTAAAGGGTTAACGAGTTGTTGCTTTGGCCTGAATAATTTAGTTACAATTTTTTCTTTTTTTTTTTTTTTTCTTTTTTAATGAAATATTTTTGCGATTAAATATAATCGTTTACATTATTAAAATAACTGCGAGAGTCGATTGTTCAATCGAACTAGTCCTTTTATACAAAATACCGTAAATCACTGGACTTTTTGTCTATTCAACTTTAGTTAATTTTTATTATTAATATTTTTTTTTTTTTCGTTTTTCTTTTTTTTTTTCTTTTTAGACTATCTTACACTTAGAGACAATAAGTGAATGATAAATAGATTCGAGCGTATGTGTATCACAAGTTTGGATCAGTGTAATTTTAATTTAAATATCTGCACTGTTCTATTTATATACTAATATACCTTCGTATGTATTCGCGCGCACACACAAATGTACGCACGAACACACATGAAACAATATTTTATATTATCATGGACTGGAAGTATTTTGTTTAAATCTTAATGGAAAGACAAAATACAGCTTATAATAAGCCAAATAGTACAATTTAAAATATATTACACTAAAAACACAACATAAACACAAATTATACGTAAAATTCATGTTTTAGTCAGATATTAACAAGAATTCTAAAAACAAAAACAAAAAAAAAAAAAAAAAAAAAAAAAAAAAAAAAAAAAAAAAAAAAAAAAAAAAAAAAAAAAAAAAAAAAAAAAAAAAAAAAAAAAAAAAAAAACGGCAACAATTAAATGATAAGACGAAGCGATGCAAGGAAAATGGATCGGAAAGCTCTGCAATTATACTGATTAATGCGCGGGGGAGAGAATTCAATTTTCTATTCAGCTAGTCTTAAATGGTACAATATTACGATGATTATGCGGCATAATTAAGCATCTTTAAAACTAATTATAACTCAATAGTTGACAACGATTGAAGTTTTAAAAAAATGTGACTGTTTAGATGCCAATAAATGATATTCTAATAATAATCAGTAGAGACTGACTTTCCAAAGCAAAACCATCCAATTCCGCTACTAGTGCAATACAATAATACCAGTACAATAAAACAAGCATAGATTTACATTATGCATAATGAGCTTGACATACGTTATTTACGTCTCTGACTTTATCCCATTTTATCCTATTGTCTTGTCTTTGGTCCTATTCATAAAGACGATATTATTACGATGGATCATTGGATTGAATTAGATAATCGCCGAGATTAAATAATCCGTACTCTTACATATCTTGCAGTATAGTTATTTCAGCAATTACCGTTTCTCTTAACGGTCCAAGTTCAATTTTTCATTACAGCAGAAGATCAAACATAATTTTTGGTCCTTCAAATCCGATTGTCAAGTGCTTTGGAGAATAGGGCAGACTTGGGTATTGATAAATGCTGATAAATACGAGCGAGTAGTTTGCACCAAATGAATTTTAGAAAATATATTCCTCTATGATCATCTTGCAAGTCATCAAAAATAGTACCACAGCCAATGATCCAATAATCTTACATACAGTTGACATCATACTAGAGATCCCAAAGTCCTTTGGGTCCAATCACAAATGCATAAGCGGTTTATAAAAGCAAGTTTCCGACACTGTAGTATTAGAGTTGGTACTCCAACATCAGTCGTGCAAAAAGTTTAGTACTGGCAATACTTGGATGACAGGGGCTTTGGATTTGTGCCTTGAAATTCTCGAAATTAAATGCTTAATAAGTGGCTAATGTTCACGGCTTCTTGGCCCATATTCTGATCGACTGTGATTCTCTAATCGCTAATTCTAATTAATTTCTGATGCATATATATATTCGTATAATTAAAACAAGTTGATTAAAGGTCGGATTTAATCAAAGTGTTAAGGTATCGGTGATTTCGTGATTTGTGATGGTCGGGAGGCCGTTGTAGGGGTAGTATATTGCACTACCAGTGACAAGTAATTGACGGATGTTGAATTCACTTCTCGAAACTTGACGAATGTAGAGACGTTGGTGCTGCATTTGTTACATAAGCCGAATAAATAGGGTGGAGGTCTTATTTACTTCAAATTCACGTATTTACTGGTCGAATTAAGCTGGCTTTTGCTACGTTTCTTTAAGTGGCCTTTAAAAGACCATAAAAAATGTTTACCACGCACAATTTGGGATTTCCGAAGGGAACGCGAGGGAGGTGTGCGACAACTGCTGATAAACAGGGATCGTCAGGTTCAACTAATTAAATTGCAATTGCTTGTAGTTCCTTGAGCATGTCAATTAAATTACGTCGAGCAGTGATTATTGGTATTTATTATGCGCTAAACGTTCGTTAATGTACCATTTAATGCCAGCGACAAATGAAACTGAATTCTAATTTTTCACTTTCCTTGTCACGCGTTTCTCCTTATTCTCCGACTATTTGCATGAACTTTCCAAAACATTCCGGCCACTCGTGTGCCCACTTTCATACTTATCGAAGCTTTGCAAGTGACGCAAACCAACTACATTCCGCAAAATTATTTATCTAATGACGTGTTATTATCATTGGACAGCATCAATATAATAAACAAAATTAATTTGTTAATATACATGTATAAATTATATACATATACATATATATATCACGATTATCAGATTGCTACATAAATTGTCATAAACTTGTTCTCAATAAAAACAATCCTGTTAATAGAAAAGAACGAAGAGATCACAAGCTGAGCTAAATATGTTAAAAGAATTATATTCTAAGCTTGCATTTTAAGTGTAAGTGACTTTATAGAAGTGCCTGCTTGCTATCGAACCATAAAAAAAACGAGCATTTTTATTGTTTCATTTCAATTTAAATTTCACCTTGTGCACCTATACTTCTGATATGCTAATAAATTATTATGCTAATAAATACAAGTCTTTGCACAACTTTGTCGAATGCAATTTTTGTAATAATGTGCAGGAAGCCGGGTTCCACAATTATTATTATCTTTACACACGTTCGAGCTCGTTCTAAGACATACGACATTTTGTTAAAAGGAAGGGAAAAATCATTATTATTACCGTATAGATAATGAATTACATACAACAGTTGACTCGCAGAGGCGACAAGAGAATAAAATAAAAAATGCTTTACCTATACTTTATCAATTTCAATGTGTGCTACATTTTTGATTTTTCGCCATGGATTATTCCGTAGTTTCTCGATTTATTTAATAATTATTGAATTGATACTAACTAAATTCCGGCAAACTTCGCGTTTAGCGATCTAATCTATACGCACTCTAATTTCTTCGTCCTATGAAAATATATTTTATCATTTTCATAACCCTCTATACGCTGAAAATAACAAACAAACAAAAAAAAAAAATTAACTTTATCTCATGATTAATTGCGACGGAAATTCGTAGTGTGTAATCAACGTCAACATACCTACATGAACATAATGTGTAAAGTATTCTCCGTACTTGAGCGTAATTAACGTAAATGAAAGTTCATGATTTTAAATGAATAAGCTCGTTTTTTTTTTCTTTTTTTTGGACTCGGAAACTTAGAAAAACTTCTCGAAAAAACAGAAAAAAAAATGGGAAGAGAAAAAAGAAACATTAAGAACGGGGTACGAAGGCCCTGCATAAAAAAGAAAAAAAAACAAATAAAAAAAAATGTCAAATGACTATTCGTTCTCGGCCGATGAATCTTTGATAAATTCATCCTTGGTAATGTTCTGATTCATCTGGTCATTTTCGTATTCGACAAAGTCATCGAAGAGGCTCGGCCAGGCTTCCGCGTCATCGTAGGCCCCTAAATCGTCACCTATACTCTCTGCGAAGTTCAGGAACATGTTCCACGTATCCCGCGGTATTCCCCGAACGTGGTGGCACTCGAGGAACTTGAGCCACCGACTGAGTAGGGGAGGCTCGCGAATCGTGAAGACGAGCCTCCAAAGGACGATTGCCATGTCGGCGGGTAAGATACGCTGACCCGAGCTAACGTCGAGTCCGAAGCGGAATGTAAATCGATACAGATCTTTAAAGGATTCCCCATTCGTTGCTAGTTCCTGAACAATTTCGGGCAACTGGAGCTGAATACCACGTATACTATCTACCCTCATGGATTTCAAACCCTGAACAAACTCTTGGCGGGTAAACTGGCACATTTGCTCTGCATTCAGCTTCCACGCGAGTACCAGGACCTTGAATTCGTCTGGAGATAACTGAAGATCATCGCAGAGTCGCTCAATTCCGTCTGCTAATATGATGTCTTCGTGTGGATCCTGCATGGGCAGAACAAATATTCAATGAGAGATCATATTCATCTTTAGTAGATAACTATTAGGTATCACGAGCCATTTTTACATATGAATTCTTTTGCGTTAAATGTATTTTATTTGCACGCACAGAGTATGCTTACATAAAATTTCTGCGAATATCTCAATGATTTATGATCAACATAACATAACATATTCTTTATTAATGAATCCACGCTTACTATTAATGAGCTGTGATTGGAATTTCTTATTTAGCGCTCAAAACTAATATTATTGATGAAAACTAAATCTGTTGAATGGCCAAAGGATTATTTTAACAAAAAATTTTCGACTTTTATTTGAAAAATAAGTTTATCTCCACTTCATAGTTTTTCTCTGTAATATTTTATGTCCGATCTGACCTACATTTCGAGAATCACTTTAGTACTTAATTTTTAACATAGCTAATACATCATTAATAATTAGTTTTTCGTAAATATTAATAAGAAATGCAGTTTAATCTCTTTCTAATCTAATTGTAGGCAACAGAGTGAATAAATCTTTACGGTTGATATTAGAAGATGTATGCTTTATAAATGTAGATTAGAAAAGTTTTAAATATCTTCTTCCTATTTTCTAATATTTTACTTATCAATGCGTAGGTTGTCGATCAAAGTATTTTGACTTGAGCTTTGACACGATATTATTATATTAAAATAAAGGCTGCGCGTAAATTAATTTCCAACTGGAACAAGAAATATTTACCTTATACTGATCAAAAAGGCAGCTGATTTTGTTTTCCGAAGGCTCTTTTTGCTGCTTACAATCAGTCACTGAATTAAGACCAGAGTTCGTTCCTGATCGTCCTAATGGTGGTAATCGTGCATAAAACCCACGGGATAAACGTAAGCTGCCTGGAACTACAGGTACAGAGCCACAATTGTCAGAACCCACACCATTAAATGTTGACATTGTATTTAACGATGATTTTTTATTTCCATTGGCATGAGATTCTAGAGCTATGTGTGGATGGTTTTGGCTTGTATTTTGTGGAAACAAAGTACGTAACTCCATTGTTTCTGTGAAAAAATAATACACTTAGCTCACTCAATTACTACGAGCACAGTTGATATGCGTACAATAAGCAATTAATTAGCCTAAAATGAGGAGATTATTATTTGTAAGAACAAGCGGCACAATCGTACATATTATTACTATAATAACTACAGTAGTATACTTCAATTAGCGTTGATCGAAATTAATTTGTTAATCATTATTAGGGCGCAAGTAAATTACATACCATCTTTATGCTCCAAAATAGTTGACTGGTTGGCTGTAGATGGTGGGGGAGGCACCTTAAAACATGAAAAACAGTTTCCCATTGATGCTGTCTGTATGCAATAACAACAGCAATTGCTCCTTGCATCAGTAATTCAGTCTTAAATTGGCAGTCTTAATCAAAAGCTGTTGACAATTATTAATAAATGTAGAAAACTTTTCACCAACACATAATCTTTGGTGGTTAATCTTAACATTACGAACAAAAGTACTATTGGCAATATTATCAATTTAATCCTTAATAATAATCGGATACAAAAGAAAATTAATAAATATGCCAACAAGAGATATAAACAAAAGATGTGCAATAGATATTTAATACTCAGTTTTCATAGGAATATTAGGCAATTAATGAGATAATATTGTTTGTTATTGTTAAAGAAATTCTACTCATATACACATTTATATATATATATATATGTGCATATCTCTATATATGTGTATATGCATATGTATACATTATTATTGTAAATGAATTGATGGCGTGCGGTGACACAGAATGTAGTTTTATTTGTACTAAATAGAATTATTTTCTTTATTGAAAATGCGATAAAAATTATAATGTCAATAATAGTGCAATCGATTAGACAAAAGCATAAACAATGAGAACAAAAGCTTCAATTTATAGAGGCAATTATAACTAAATATTAACTATAGTTTCATCATAATGTTTCGAAGTAACATATTAGTGCTTCATTATCCCATGAAACGCTTATGAAATCACCAAGGCTTCTTATGAAAATGAATATTTAATTGCTAATTAGGAATGTAACTTGCAACATTTGCTTAAATTAAAGTAGAAGGTTATCAATTGTTGACGCGCACACGCATCTACGTCTCGACACATAAACATCTCCAGCTTTCAAAGCGAAAACTCTCAAAATAATTGGACATTTAAGTGGCCAGAAAAATGAGATTGACAGGAAAAAACGAAAACAATACCTTATTGTTATGAAAGATATTGAGGCTATTGACGGATCGGTAGCCTCCTTCAAGGCATCCCGGACGAAGCTTTTGTGCTGGAAACTGCATTAATGTGGTTTCACTTTAAACGTTTTTTTAAAGTAAAAAGATGCCAGAATAAGGGCTGGCGTATCCTCTCTCTCTCTCTCTTTGTTGCGCTCTCTCTCTTTCTCTCTGCTGTCTGCCTGTGCCTGCCTCTGTGTGTTGAGCTCTCTCTCGCTCTCTCTCTCTGCTGTCTGTCTCTGCGTGTGTTGAGCACTCTCTCTCTCTCTCTCGCTGTCTAACCCCTTTATGCCCTCGGCGAAATCAGCAGGTGATGCGTGCGCTTCTGCATCCTCGTCCTCGACGTTGCCGTCAAGTGTGCCACTCGCTTCCTCTCTTTTCTTTCAATTTTATTGGCTCTCGATGAAAACGCGACCTAAGCCAGTGTCAGGCTGGATTATAGAAGTCGAAACTAATGCTGCCAGAACGGCAAGTAGCTGCCGAGCAAACCACCTCTACGCTCCTCTCTCGGCCTATCCGCGATACTTCTCCTTCTCCCGTGTCCTTGTCATTTATCCCCCGCGAGATCTCGCACCTCGGCCACTGCGCTCCCGACTCTTGGCGATCGCATGTAGGTACACGGAGGTGAAAATAACGAGACGCGAGGAGTCTTACAAAGTCGTCGCCGTCGTCGCGCGTCCCCGTCCTCGCTCCTTCTCACATAGCAGTACGCGAGCGAGCAGGTAATATAGCATTGGCTCGGGCCATTGTCGCGCCATAGACTTGCGCGAGGCTTAAGATCGGAACGCATCGGGGCAGCCGCCGCCGCCGCCGCAGAGACTATAGCTCCGTCGGGATCCCCGGTTGCCGGGACTGTCCGCCAGGTGTGCCACCTGCCACCCCCGCGACCTCCCATTATTATCGCGCTTTGTTAAACGTCGCCGGCAATTTGCGAATTAACGCCGCGCGGATCCACGCGGATCCCTCCCACCCTCGCTCCCACCCTCGCTCCCACCCTCGCTCCCACCTCGCTTCATCATTACCCATCGGCGGCATTAACTCCACGTTCCATTGTTGCTGCTTGCCCCCGGCCAGCCAGCCATCAGCCCCCATCCGGATTCGTAATTTTTATTCGAAAGTGCCATTAACCGTTAATGATCGAATGCGCGTATGGGAGTGGGCGAGAGTGCAGAGTTTGGTAAGAGTTTGGAGATGTGTCGGTTATTTGTCATTATTGATGTAATATTGCGAGCGAGTAAGATTGCATTGTGTGGTATTTTAGTTTAGGTGTAATTCGAGGAATCGTCAAGTGAAGTGTGTAGCTTTATGTGCGGTAGATAATTTTGTTTATGCTCCTAACACCTAATATTGCTGGAAATGCATAAATTCGTTATTCAATAAACAATTGCCTAGATGTTAATGTCGACGTAGAAATGCCGAGAGAAATAATAATAAGGATAGTTTTACTATAATTTATAATTCCTCGTAATTAGTCTTGGCACTGGCCAATATTCCCGATACATTAAAGCAATTGCGAGCAGCAGTTGCCTTCCTTATTTGTAAATTATAATCAACAGAAAAATTATTTAATATATATATATACATATTAATGAGCAAGATTGCATTAAATGTTAAGTCGATTAAGCAGCTTATATTAATATGATAATTGAGAAGGATGGCAAATTCAATAATCGTTGAGATAGTGAAAATCAAGTTAAGCGAAAGCTGAAGAAGTTATGATAATATCGTCGTATTAAGCTTTTGCTCGAAGCAAGCCGAGCAGCTTCTAAAAGGAAAATTTTAGGATATAAATTTATGTATGTGTGTGATAAAAATAATCACCCTTACTACAGTTGGCTATGCATGGAGCAACAGTACGAATGGCCAGACACGACTTTATAATTAATTAAGTAATTAAATGCTCTTTTGGTTTTAGCTTGAAATTACAGGTAAGGCGTAGCGAAATTTATGCAGACTTACAAATTCAGTTGAAATATCGATACAAATATCACAATAAAAGTCCGAGACGAGTAATTATCTGATCAGTAAAGTTAATGTTTTATTTGAATAAATTGCAATTGGTAAGGAAATATTGTAAAATCGAGAGAGGTTAGAAATTTTTTTTCAACAAATCGAGACTGCATTGTTCGAAATTCAAAATGTCCGAGTCGTAGTTTAAAAAAAATTTTTCTTTACCCTATACGAGCACTTTCAATGGGTTTTAGTTAAAAATGTTAATCGTCCACGCGCAATTTATGCAATACGAATATATAAATATATATATAATAAATTTTTTGCAAATATAATTGAGAAATATGCCACCACTTCATACACTAATCTCGAGTCTCAATTGCCTACCATTTTTATAGAGCTGGAAAAAAAATTATATTCTCAATAAAGTAGAGTAAGAGTGTTTGTAAGATAAAAGCCAGTGCTATTTATAACGTAGATGAAGCTAAAAAATAATACAATTTTCATCGTAATGCATAGCATAGCGTAGGTATGTTGATATATAATTAGGTACTTGACTCACAATATTATGGGACAACGAATGACAACGGGCAAACGATAAATTTAGATTCTACACAAATATGTCCTTATTCCCTACATATATTTGCTTCTTGCGCTTAGCTTGTAATTGTTGCGAGGCAAAGTTTACCAATATTAGATTGCAAAAATAGATATACGAAAGTGTTCGCACGATATTTATAGCAGAAATCACAAATAAAATATAAAATAAATTTATCAACATATAATTTCAACGTTCTATGCAAACAAATGCTCTTAAACGAAAAATTTAATCGCTCTTATTACATAGAGTGTCGTGTAAATGACTTCACCCATCAAGCTCTTACAGTATTATTTAAACAATAACATTAAATTACATTAGTATTTATTAGTATTTGCTTACTATGGATGTGGTGTGGTCACCAATTTATTAGGAAAAAGACGTTTCTTCGTTCGCAGTTAATAGTTGTCTTTATCATATTTTTCGCCATTAAACAAGTAATTTTCCTTTCATCTAATTAAATACACAATATTGATTGACAAATATAATATTTCTTAATGCTCCTTTTACGTAAAAATGTGTCTAAAAATCTCTTATGGACAAAAGGAAGGGACGGCGATGTTTTATTAAAAAATTAAAAGAGATATAAAAGAAATGTTTTGCTCAAAAATAATGAAACCAAGCAATCTATGTAACTACTATGCGATTTGGTCCAGTCTTAACTAGTGGAAGCGGTCATGTATATTTCTCACCTATTTATATCGTCATTTAAATTGCCTTGGCTTTATTGTTAGTATCATACATACTACTTTTAAAATCATTAAATTGAGCTTACCTTATTATTCGCTAATTATAAAAATGACAAGCGTTCAATTATTTACAAAAGTTTAAACATTACTAATGTGCATGTTACAATTTAAAAATATCAATAATAATATTGAAATAAGTATTGCTGAATACAATTATCAAACAAAATGTTTAAGAGTAGTAGATTATTTATAAGGCCAACATTATACAATAATAAATAATAAGTTTATTTATAAATGATTCCCTTGTGAAAATACTGCACATTCGAAAACTTTATGTTTATATGTATATATATATAAATCACTGATATTTTATATAAATTATTGTCATCACTGTAAAAATAAGGTAAAGTATCTTGATATTGTTCTTTAATAATATACTTATAGACCGATAATGTAATTTTTTAAGATCAGAGTATTTGCATTAACAATTAAATAAACTTTAGATAAATTTAAGTAATCAGTCTTCGATGCCAAAAAATCGTCAATGTTACTGAAATATATCAATATTAAATATACAAACTCTTATTTAGAGTTTGTGTATTTACATTATTTGATAATATAGTCTTTTAATGTAATATAATCTATACGCAGTATTATTAAAATAAATAAAATAAGGCTCGTTCTTAAAGAGAATGATAAATTATTAATAAATAAAATGTATATTTTATACCAAATTTTATATGCAATTCCAGATTTCGAATAATATATATATATATATATATATATATAGTATTATAAATATCATGGCAATGGGAGAAATTGATAAATTGGCAATTTCGTTAATTACAGACAGAGTAATGGTAAAATAGGTTCATGTGATCTTTTAAATTAATTTAAGTTCATTAAATAGAAAGTAGAATTTTTTTTAATCAAAGATTTTATATTATTTATTAGTTTTTAAGTATGATATTGCAAAATATTAATTACATTTACGTATTGAAAATAGGAACATTATGTTAGTATATTAATCTAATAAAGTTGTAGTTTTTAGAAAATATCAGTATTTACTTTGTATATTAGACTTTTCAAGAACATAATAATTTTGTAAAAATGCTTGTCTTGTATTCGTAGTCTCATGATTTCACGACAATAAATATTTCTTTTACTAAATCCGTCTTTAATTAGATACTATTTATTAAAGAAACATTTTACTTTTTATATGTTTGTTTATTTATATAATATTCATCAATTTATTTATATATTGTTTTATAATTTTAGCAATTTTATTTAATGCACTTCACCTATCCCTAAAAATTCTATTTATCAAACTGAACAAAATATAAATGGTTTGAGCAAAAAAACGCTGATTACTTTCATAATAAAAGTTTCAGTTTAAAATTAAATTCAGAAATGAATAAAAAATTACACAGCATAATAAACAACAATAATTTTTTTTAATATTTACTTTAATATTTTTAGACGTAAGTTTCTAATATAATTTAAGATAATGTATTTTTAATATTGATATTAGAATAATATTTAACTTTTTACATAATACCTTTACATATTTATCAAATTATGATGCAATAAATTGAAGTTTTGGTAAATTAGTTTCAGCATTTAAAAGGTCATAAATTATTTTTATATTATATATGTAATTTCTGAAATTTTCTGTTCTTCTTAATATTATTATGTGAAAAATTCAATGAAAATAATATTAGTATGAGCGATTTTCCTGAAAGTTTATTAGGTTAATTACCATTGGTTAGTTCAGCTTCATAATAATATTTGCAATATTTCTGTGAAAATAAGCCATTCACTGCAATTTGCGAGTAAATACAAATATAATCTATGATAGTTTCAAGTCCTAAATGTTTTTTAAATTGAATCAATAAATAAATAAAATCATATAAAATGTTTCTTCATTAAGATAATCCGTGTTATTATATTAAAATTACATAAATACAAATATTATTTTCGTAATTCAACATTCTTCAGTAATGCTGGCAATACTAATAGTATAAACTATAGAAGCCAAATTACCATAATTTTGTTCGGCATTTATTAGAAATATTTTTAAATATAAAAATACATTAACGTTTAAATGTTTAAGATTTACTTTATGGCTATTCTGTCTTGGCCTCCAATATATTACGATCATTCTTCTATAAAATAATTCCGATATCCATTAAAGTGGTAGTAAATATTTTCCTGGAAAATTATCTTTTATTCGGAGAAACGAATTGGCTTAATTATCTTTTTCTAAAATACTATTTGGCAAATACGATATTCCATTATATTGATATCTTAACAATGTTACGATAATAATTTAATTTAAGGTGCAAATGAGGCTCTTGTAAATAAAGAATATCGGCTATGTAAACCATTTCATATAAACTTATTAACGCAATCAATAATTGTATAAAAATAAATTTTGAAAGATTTATTATTTTATTAAATATTACCAAGGTAGGAGCTTAATAATTGCTCTAATTTGATATAATATTCGGCATTTTCTTTTTTTGTCAACTTAATTTTATAATCTCATTAAATTAACAACAGGATAGAAAATTCTGTTACCCATTTTAAAAATGCATCCCTTATTTTAATTAATTAATTAAACTGGTTAAATATTACAAACTTTAATAACTAATAAATTATTATTTCTATACCTACATGTTATTTAATTTTTTATTTAATATATTTTAATCATTTCGAATAGAATAACGATGAGTAAATAAAATAATTGAATGTATAAGAAAATAAGTACGAAAAAACTTCGTACGACAGCTAATATGAATTTATCAAATAAATATTTATCTATGTACCATATATATATATATGTTTATTTATTAGAAAAGGATTTTTTTACTCTGTAAATATTAATTCTGTCATGTAGCATTCTTTCTATAATAGAATACTTGGAATATTTTTTCAAAGAAAAAATTGAATTTTTAACCGTCACTAATTCAAATTAATCTGTTGATATTAATAACTTCAAACAGACTTTGCTTATATTTGAACTTGATTTTTTATTAGATATACTTTTTCATCCCATGGTAAGCCTCTGTTATATCAAGGTTAATATTTCTTTAACATTATTTCAATATTAAAGGCAATATATTATTATACATTTAAGTTTATGAATTATCGAATGTTTCCTTGACGTTGAACATCATTAAATGCAGTTTATATCATTAAAACTGCCCAACTATAAATTCATTACAATAGAAAGTGTTATATGATAATGAATATATTCATTATCCACTTTCACAACTAGAATAATAATAGGATTATTTATACAAAGATAATTTCAATTTCTTTCGTAATATTAAGTTTAAATATAGAGCACAACAATAAATTTGTTAAATTTAATTTTTATAATTTATCCTTATTTTCTAAATACTCATTCACGCTACTTTTATAATTGCTAATCCATGAAATTTAATTGCATTTTACATGTTTATTTTGCTTAATACTATTCAAATATGATTTTAATCAAGTAACTTTGGGCTTCCAGAATTTTTACATTAAATGGATTGTCAATTGTTATTCTCTTATATTATATCTATTATATTATACTAGGAAGCTTATTAATTGTAATAATTAAAAACGATCGATAGAATGTTCCTTTTGATTATTGACAAATTCTTATATCCGAAGATCTTACTTTATAACGTTACACTTTTTTTTTTGATTATTCTTTCTTATTTTTAATAAAATAAAAAGTTGTGCTTAAATTATAATATACTTAATGTGAAATAATTTAAATGTTCTATAACTTATGTTCCTCATTAAGCAATAATTGGTACATTTTTTTTTAATATTCGCATTTAAATCTTATTAGTACAGTTGAAATCTACTGATTATGTATTGTTTTCAATATTTCAATGAGTCTTCGTACAGTTACAAAAGCATACGCGTCGATTTGTTTTCGTCCAAATATTGACAATAAACTTCTCGAATCTGGATTATCTATTCAATAATTGATTAAATCGTATGGTGCCAATCTCCAGATTTTTACGATGTCTCCATCACTTTTCTTAATTCAATATGTTCCCTGTATCAAATTAATGTTCTTTCTAAATTTAAAAATCTTCGATCAGCTGTGCGCTATAAATCGAGTATTAAAATTTATGAGACAGCGACGACAGAGTGTCGTTATGGTACTTTTCTAACTATCGTAATTTTTGTCTCAAATGTTGAATTTTTTTTCGGCAAATAACTTTCAGTTCGAACAAAACGTTTGCCAATTTTCACACAAAAACTTTCATTCTATACTCTGTAATTTATTTTAGGCCTCTTAAAAGACATCTTATTCAAATCTAAATTAGTTGGTTCTTTAATTGAATGAATCTTGGTTAAATGCCACTCATTTTTCAATCTCAATACTTAATCACGGAGATCTTTATTTTCTATTAAATTAAGCAAGCGCAAAATATTTTTCCTTTTTCCTTTCCGTTCCCTGCCTTTCAATGTACATTTGAGCCGAAATTAAAAGTGGCATCAGCTTCCATGAATTAAGTTTCTCTGAAATGGTTTGATCGAGAAAAGAGCAAAGAATGCAGGAACAAGATAAAATTACCGAAAGAGCAAAAAAGTCACGGAGAGAGAGAGAGAGAGTGAGGGTGAGGGTGAGGGTGAGGGAGAGGTATACGGAGTATAATTTAAAAGAAAAAGAAAGAAGCGAACAATGGCAAGTAAAAGTTTGAGCATTAGCAATCTGATGAAAAATTCATCTTGATCCTGACCAGTTGGCTGCACATTTCACATAAGAATTCAGCATTTCGATACACACGCACACTACGGCCAGCGCATAGTCCCACGTTACCGTGCACACACAAAAGTGCAAATGCACTGATATTGGAATGCATATCGTGGATGTGTGGCGCGCAGAATCGTTGCAACCGGGGACGCCAGGGCGACGCGTCAGCGGCGTCGCAAAGTGCCCACGCGCAGACGTGGCCGCGTTTTACCGTAAAACGAATGCAAGTGACAGAGATGGACCGATAGAACGGCAGAGAGAGAGAGAGAGAGAGGGAGCGAAAGGCAAACAAAAAAAAAAAATGAGAAAGAGTAGGGTGCATGATTCCATATAGATCGAATTAGTGTTTTTCCTCATTTACTTGAATTTAAAAGCAGCTGTTGAGATTCCTTACTTAGATCTCGTACATTACTCGACTGACGCAATGCATTGATTTCGGTGCTAATCTGCAAGATAGACAAGGAGATAGATGGAGAGATAGAGATGGGGATGAGAAAAGACGAGAAGATAGGTGGAATCCATTGACAGTAAGCGCAAAAGAGAGGGGAATAAAGACGGAATTATGCATGTATGCTGGGATAGATTGACGTGGTTGAGAAGCAGATCAAGTGATAGAGGGACAACTGGATATAGAATGGATCAAAGCAAAAAAATGCACACATAGGCGAGCAGAAGGAGCGAGAGGGGGCCTGCGAAGAGCAGCGAGAGGGTGGAAAGAGAGGGAGAGAGGAGCGTGTCTCTACGTCAGGAAAAGCTCCGCAAGCTTATTGGTCCCGGTCCATTGTTGCGTATTGATTGCCACCCGTGTCTGCGCATAGCGGTGGTGGCGGCGGCGGCGGCGGCGGCGGCAACGGCGGGACTCGCGCGTTCGCTAACCCCCACTTTTCGTCATCTTCCTCTCTCTCGCAGCCTAGTCCTCTCTGTCTTGCTCTCGGCGCTCTCCTCTCTCGCTCGTTCTCGCTCGTGCTCTGTTTCAAGCGCGCGCACGACGATTCGCGGACTCAACCAAACGCAGAGACGAGAGCTACAAAGCTCCGTGTGTGCACGGGTAGTTATCGTCGTCGTCGTCGTCGCCGTCGTCGCCGTCGTCGTCGTCGTCGTCGTCGTCGTCGCCGTCGTCGTCGTCGGTGTCGTCGCCGTCGTTGTCGGCGTCGTCGCCATCGTCGTCGTCGCCGTCGTCGTCGTCGTCGTCGTCGTCGTCGCCGCCGCCGTCTTGGCCGTCTTCGCCGCCGCCACCGTGCTCATCGTCACGCGGAAACACACACACAATCCAAGGCACGGCTCTACCATCTAGCCGCCTTCATTCGCGCGCTCATATGCTCGCGTATTTGTGTATATTTCTGTCAGGGAGAGAGCAAGCGGAATAGCGGGCCAAGGAATATACGTGCGCGTAGTCCGCATTAGCGAGCGGCCAGAGGAGGCAGCTGAGGCAGCGGAGCCATTGCCAGCGGCAGCAGCAGAATTCCCGGAGGCGCATCGTCCACGTTGGGAAAGGCGCGTGCAAGGGCCCGGGGATCAAACACCTCCCAAGGAGGAGGGCAGGCTCGGAGGCACGCGAAGGCGCGCTAAGCTCGCCACCACCACCACCCCCTCTCACTCACTCTCTCTCACTCTCACTCTCACTCTCTCTCCGCCCCTCTGAGCGCTCCTCGTGCCCCGGTCGGGGAGAGGAAGGGAGCCGCTAGTCGAGCTTTCGGAGAGGACGGAGGATGCGCTCTTCGTAACCAAGCACGGATAATAGAGGCAGAGTGGATCGAGACAAGGCGCGTGCATATGTACATAAGCGGGCGGGCGCTCGCGCACACGCGCGTATATAGAGACGCGAGAGCAGGCAGGCACGCAGAGACGTAGACAGTCGGGTAGATCCCAAGGGCCAATTCCTCCCGGTTGGCTTCGGCGTTGGCTTCGGTCAGTAAGTGCGCGAGTGTTGAATCACGGCGTGTCTAAGATCCTTGGTGTTGGAGTGCGCGAGCTTTGGCGACAGACAGGGAGGAGGAGGAGGAGCTGCCGAGGATGGCAGCAAGGGAGTACGAGGGCTAAGCATCCTCTCTGTCACTGTCCGTCCCTCTTCTCTCGCTCTCTCGCTCGCTCGGTCTCACCTTTAGAGGTTTCTCCTTCTCTCTCCCCTCCCAGCCGCCTCGCACGCTCCCACTCCCTCTCCCTCGCGCGCTCGGCCGCTCAGGCACTCGCTTTCCCTCCCCTCTCACTCTTTCCCGCAGTACCCGCCGCGGGATTAGGTCAACGTGCGACAGCCGTGGCGTGTCCGTCCGCAGTAGTAACGGGCGCGCAACGGCTGGCCGTCGCGACTCGGGGGCAGAAGAGGAGTCAAGGCCGCGGCGCGTGCCCAC